>JAFVLL020043445.1:0-18748 GCA_021397915.2 Tor tambroides
CCCCCCCCACCCCCCTTGTGGTGTGACAAAATAGATAATCATATCTACTTTGGTAATTGAGCTGAAGTGTGATAGTAATTGTTGATAGTAATTGCTGATACTAAGTCATAGTACTTTTGCCATTTGAAATGGCATTTTTCTGCAAAAGACTGATGAAGACAGTTATTACAATGAACACAGCACATTGCAGGACAATAGAGGATATAAGAGTGCAATGATAATCGTGACAGCAGACAGACTTTTATAAGAACTCCACTTCTGTGTTCAAAGTACTAATCTTATGTCTTCAAGTGGAGCTACTTGAGGAACTAATGATTGTACACTAAAGTCATACCTTGAGATGGTGGAAGTGCTAGTTAATCAGGCTTGATGTTTACTAAGCATGTGAAATGAATGAACCCAATGATCAGTAGTGTGATAATCAGTAATGCAAGCTTTAAATACGGAAACTCTGTGCACAGGCTTACCTATGCTGCACATTTGTTTTTTTTGGATACTTATTACTAGCTTATAATATGTAGTAATGACAGAAATATAGCCATAATAGTCGCATTAAGTTGAAGCCACGACCTTGTGGTTAGTGCATGGGCTGACACATTGATTCTGGGGTGCTAATGCAGGCAATATCAGTTCCAATCTGGTTTGTGTCATTTGCCAATCCCATTTTCCCCTCATGATTTCCAATCACCTCTTGACTCTCCCTGTCAATAAAAGTGACAAAAAGGCCAAAAACACAATTTGCAATACAGTAAAATTTGAGAATTGGTAGAGGGTCTTAATAATTTTTCAAAATACATATACACACTCTCTTAGCAGGTGGCTTATTCTGTGACCTGAGGTTTGTAAGTATCGCAAATTTCTATCTCCCTTTAAGTCGTTTGTTTGGCGAACTTTTACTTTTTTCCATTAACCCCATCAAAGTGCTCAAGTAATTGGCACTTTGAGTCATCTCACATCATCCTTTCCCAAAAAGCCACCAATAATTTGGCTTCAACAGTGGAGAGTGGCTGTACTTAAAACCAGATACTCTTTGTGTAAATTACCCACTTAAATTTGTTTTGCACATCACTGTTATGCTAAGGAAGCTTATTTTATTTTAACACATACAGTGATGAGAGTGAATCCCTGAGAAAATGGGATGGATAAAAAATGGCCTCAGAGATGTTCAGTGACTTCCAGCTCTCAAGAGAGGTCTCCTGTCTCAAATGCCAAGAAGCTGATTTTGGCACTCTGAGATTATACATGAACGATAGCAGATGCCGAGTTTTGCTTTGTTGAACTTGAAGCACTCTTGAGAGGATAACAATTTATTATGCTCCTCACTGCCCATCTCAACACGCTTGAGATCTTCTCAGTAGAGATGTTGTTCATTCAAACCACTTACTGTGATTAAGAAAACAATTTAAACCTATTATTTTGATTAAGAGACTCCAGGATGCAAACTATATTTTAGAACATTGTGCACTGAATCACAATCACTGCTTTTGCTAACTGTTGTATGTACTGTAGTATCACCTGAGGGTAATTTGGACCCTACATGATTGCAGTATTTAGTACATTATACAGTTTGGAAATAGCATCAGGAACATTCCAATTATATTTTACTTACAGAAAATTAAGCCTGTGTTGCCTGTCTTTTGCATTGTGACATGATTTTCATATTATTTTAATTGTAAGCTTACATAGTGCTAGTATTTATAGCATTTAAATGTTGAATTAAACTGTATTACATGTGTGACCCTGGACCACAAAACCAGTTTTAAGAAGCACGGGTATATTTGTAGCAGTAGCTAAATTTAAGGGCGATTTTCTCAGTATTTTGATTTTTTTGCACCCTCAGATTCCAGATTTTCAAATAGCAGTATCTCGGCCAAATATTGCCTGATCCTAACAAACCATACATCAATGGAAAGCTTATTTATTCAACTTTCAGATTTAAATTTTTTAAAAATTGACCCTTATGACTGGTTATGTGGTCCAGGGTCACATATTATTTCATTTCCTTTGGCTTTACAATAATGACAAATCAAAAGCCTGTGTAATTTACAAAACAACATGACTTTATAATATTACGCTATTTTTCATACACAGTAAATGGGTCTGTATACGTGAAAATTCCTTTTATATATATATATATATATATATATATATATATATATATATATATAAACATGGTGTCTTAACCTACCTTTCCAACAACTAAAAATATGTCCACACTGCTGCACGACGTGACAATCAGCCAATGAGATTCAACTGTGGGCGGGGCTTCCTAGCTTGACGCAGAGATAGCGCGATAGACAAAAATGTTCTCTCAATTATCTCTGCCGCGTTGTGGTCATGAAACGCTCGTACTATCTTATCCTGCATACTAACTATGACACATTTGGGGTTTTTAATAAATACAAATGTACTAAATGCTGCAGAGTCACTATTATAATATTTATATGTAGGCCTACTTTTGCTATGTTAATTACTACGTCCAATGTAGTAGCCTACACCATATGTCGCGGCCTAAATGTTTTCCACGTATGTCTTTAAAGGTAAATGTAAGTGTTTATAAATAACATATAGCTAACAGTATTATTGATAAAATAAGATAAAAATTCCACTGTTATATTTCTTTGAAGTAATTCAGTTCTGAATTAATGTGTCAAAGCGCTATGTTTGCTGTATTGTACTCTGAATAGCCGGCATATTTTTCTCATTCAGCCTTACTTGTAAGTAATATACACTTAGTTGTTATCAAGACATTACTTTCATGTTATTTTCAAAGTCATTGATTATAAGTCATGAGGAAAACTTGTCTTCGTGTCAGTCCGTGCTCGTCAGTTAAATGTATGACTTGTTGTGCGTAATTTTTCATTTACAGTTGAAATAATATAAATCAACATAATTTATTTAAGTGAAATGTTTCGGAGTTGTGGTAAATTCGCCGTTGTTGCCACAGGTATGTAAGCCAACTGTTTGAAATAGAAAAACCTGTTCTGTGTTTTCCTAGCGAGCACTTCCGGTTTGGAAATTTCAACTCAAAAAGACCGAAACAAATCATAAGTCTGGGCTACAAATAGTAGCCTAGGCTTTATCCATCAGCTTGAGCTACACATTCTCCTTCATGATCTATTTTCAGACGCCAGGAGAGTAATGCTTGGTATTTTAATTTGACAGTCAGCTGCATTCTTATCCTCCTGATTATTTTCATATTCCTTTGTATTCTGCTGTAACGGTATGAATAAAGAAAATATATACTGCACATTTGTGGTCTGCTTTCTTGATGTAATTTATGATCCCATGTAGCAGGTATACATATTCGTTATTTGTGAAAATGAATGAAATTAATTTTAAATATGATCAATTATGTTAATGAACATTTTAATTATGGAAAGGTACTCTATATTGCCAAAAGTATTGGGTCGCCCCCTTCTAATGAACAGGTTTGACTACTTTAGTCATTTCTATGAGTACAAATCTTAATGTTAAAGTATATAATGATATTCTAGGGAATTGTGTGCTTCTAATATTATAGCAACAGTTTGGACAGGACCCTTTTCTATTCTAACATGACAATGCCTCTGTGTATAAGACAAGGTTCAAAAAGAAAATGATTGATTGAGTCAGTGTGGAAGAACTTGACTGGTCTGCATAAAACCAAGTCCTAATCCCAGTTGAACACTGGCTCTGGTGTGACTGTAAATGCAGACCTTGAGCCAAAAACTCATCACCAAACACCAATCACTTGTACATATGGGTTCAGTCATTTTAGACACTTCCAAAACTGTTGCAACAGAGATGGAAATACAATTTTTAAATACATGAATTATGTTCCCATCGTTGTTGCCACAGATTTGGAAGTGCATTTTTCTGTTCTAAAGAAGGGGGTGTCCCAATACTTTTGTCTATATAGTGTATGTACAAGTCATTGGTGTTTGGTGATGAGTGTATGTTACATAATACAGACAAATATTGATGTTCAACACTTCTGTAATATTGCCTGTAATAATAGAAATAATCAAGCTTTTGGGTTTGTTCATCATAGTAGTAATTTGTTAATGCTTTTCCACTTTTTATAAATTTCCTTGTAATGTTTGATGGTTGAAGGGTGAGTGGAATAATAGCACATCATTGCACCAATATTTTAAAACAAACAAACAAACAAAAAAACTGCTGATCATTAGGATCATAGAACAAACCTTTCACTTATTTTCTACAGTTTAATGGAAGTTACTCTCATAATTCATGCAAATAGTCATGGGGCATAGAAAAAAGGTGGATAGGCCCTTTCCCCCCCCAATTTTAGGTGTGCCTAGAACATGTTTTAAAATGTAATGTTGTTCAGCCGTTGGGAAGTCTGACTTGTTTCTATGAATCGATTCTTTCGATCAAACAGATCGAACTTCGTTTCAACGATCCAGTGGTTCTTTTACAGTTAGGACAGCGGTCTTCAATCCTGGTCCTCGAGAGCAACATCATGGCATATTTCTGTATGTCATCTTTATTAAACACACCTGATTGAAATCATCAGCTTGTTAGCAGAGAGGTCACACTAGACTTTAGGACACAGTGGTCGTAACATGACGTCACACGCTGTGGCGTCTTTTTTAAAGACTTAAACGCCTAATGCTTTCCAAAATTATGCAGTCTGCATTCCTCAGATTTAAGGTTTGCGCTCTTTAAATTTAGATAAGAGGTCACACCATCACATATCAGTCTTGTATTTCTCACACATCTTCACGTGTACAACAAGGGGTCCAAAAACCAAATGGCACTGGCTGTGGGTAAAGACAAAAACACATGATTTTCGCCCTTCACAGAAGAGATAGCTTTTATCGCTTTATTGCGTTTCACCTGGTTACAACACGGTGTGAGGTTAAAAAGCCACAAAACAACTTGCCCTTTTATGGTGCATTTACTACTTGATACTAAAATCACTAATGTCCTTGGTTAATATCGTGGAACAGTGATGTTGTTGAGCCATGCAATTGTTTTCGGTTATAAAACCCCTGACTGGCTCAATAAATTTTTCTGCTGATTCAGTATGCCATGAAAAGACCAAGACGGTTTATGCGCACCTGGATTTGCCCAAACTTGACACCTGAGATTCTAGTGTACTCGCATATGAAACAAATAGCTATTATTTTCTATTTTAAAGAATTGATTTTTCACCTAATGAATAGATGTGGATGCAGTTTAAAAGTTTACCTTTTGTCAAAGAGTGATGCAGCATTAATAAAATGCGGATTTTACTATGTGACCTGAATTATGTGGTCACTTACTTTTATAAACTGCTTACGTAATCCAGATCTGGTCTGTTAGTGCATTCAGTGTTACATGAATGATTAAAGCTAAAAATGAATAATAGATCAATGGTATTAAAATATCCCCACCTATTTCAGAACAGGATCATTGCAGGACAAAATATGTAAAAATGCAAAGAAGTCACACATTTCTAAAATACATAATATGCTTTATTTGAAGAATACAGCATCAATTTAGCAAAAATAGTTCTATTATAGACAAAATCTACTTGGACTTAAAAGCCCAGTTTATAGTAACAGCATCTTCAAGACATGGGTACCTACCAGAAAGTGTGTAGATAGCAAAAACAGAAAGAAACATGGAAAAAATAAAAATAAATGAAATACATACTCACAATTAACAGCATGTTGTACAGAGAACTAGAGCGTCAAGCATGCACAGCAACAATATAATAATATGCCATATGTTGTTTTTGCATAAATAAAGTAAAAAGGAAGACAAACATTTAAGCAGCGGGGAAAACGACAGAAACATACAAACAAATACTCAAATGTGCACATATTCGTTTGTGCTGGTTCTACGATGTAAACAGCTGTAAAAGGGGTAGCAGGAAAATACATCTGTGGTTATTTTGCACGGTTCTGAAACACTAAACACTCCACAGTGAACTTTTAGAACTCTCCAGGCATACAGGCACATGTACGGCCAATAAAACATCATCTCAAATGAACTACAAGCGATGCTTCGCAGCGAGAAAATGAAGCGTGAATGCTTAAAGTGTTTTAGACTGGTAAAAACATGTAGTTTCTGTTTCCCTGCATCCTTTTTTAGATGCAAATAATTTCTTTTCTCAACTCCAGGCACTGGTTTCCTGGCTACAGATTCAATTTCGACAGCGCAAACATTGTCTTACAAAATGGAGTGTTTACACTGGAGACTCGGCATTAATGCCAAAGACGCGCGAACTGCCGTTCAGAGATTTCTACAGTAACCGTGACTGATGAGAACGTGATGACGATAATAATACAGTGAACTGTGAAAACATATTGTGGTCGCCATCAAGAAGCAACACTAAAATGAAGAACATTTGAGAATATGTAGTTTAAACTTAACATTATCAGATGATGAAGGTAACCTAGTGTCACGTGTGTTAAATTAATTAATTAAATAATACTACTACTAAATTTCCAAGTCCTCACATTATTTTGTTCAAAGATGGGCTTGAAACAAGATCAGCATACTCGAGAATAATTCTGTGTGAATTTTTATGGACGTTTTATTTGAGCTAATTTTGTGCACACAAGAACGGATGTTTGAGAAAAATTAAATTAAACCAAGTTTTCCTTTTAGGAATAGCTGCTGGTACTCATTCAACATTAATCTTGTGTGGACAGTTTCTTAAAGAATGTGTCTGATATCAGCATTTGATCCCTCTTAGTTTTCGCTTTTCGCCGTACTAATAATACAGATTCAGCCCACACTCAATATACCTGGGTGAAAAAAAAAAAAAAAAAGTAGCCTACACCTCCATAATGTACTTAAAATGCTTTATTTTCGCACGCTAATTTTGTACTTAATATACTAAAACTGATTCTTTAGTACTTCTTCAGATAAACTTAATATCATCTAAGTGTACTCAACTGTGCTATTTTGGGAAACCATGAATATGAACTAAAATGCGCTTTTAACATACTATCTCTGTGTTTAAAAAATGTATTTAGTCACGACTTGTAGTACACTTGAGTGTACTAGTGTAGGAAAGATGGGTTCAAGTGTACTACAAGTGGTAACTACATACAATTTTTAAACAGAGATAGTATGTTAAAAGCGCATTTTAGTTCATATTCATGGTTTCCCAAAATAGCACAGTTGAGTACACTTAGATGATCTTAAGTTTATTTTAAGAAGTACTAAAGAATCATTATCAGTGTATTAAGTACAAAATTACTGCGCGAAAATAGAGCACTATAAGTATATTATGAAAGTGCTTTTTTTCACTTGGGTACACACAAACATATAAGCAAACAAAAGGCGCAAGATCCCAATTCTCTCATGTACCTCTGCAGTAGCGCTGTTTTATGCACTTCTTTACATTAACTTAAGAAAGTAGGGTTGTATTTGGTGAATGCAAAACAGTAATTTTCCCATGGACTAAATGAACCTGCCACCTGCTTTCCAACCCTCGCGAAAGTGAGAACAATCCAGACAGACACACTGAATCGAACAAAGGGTGCTGAGCCAGTCAGCCAGTCTAATCCGACTTGTCTTTTTTCTTTGGTGTAACTTTACCAGCCACTGCAGACCCCACTGCCCCGACTCCTCCCGTTACCACGGAGACGCCGCCTTTGACCAATCCCACTCCAGCGGCGGGAACGCTCGTCACTGCCGTCTTGGTCAGCTCGAAGCTCTTGCTGCCCACCCAGGCCACTCCTCCGAGGGTGGCTCCCACCGCTCCTCTGGTGAAGTTGAACAGCCCGCCTGTCACTCTCCACACCACGCCTGCTTCGTTCTTAGGGTGGTCTTTCTCCAAGTCTGAAAGAGAGCAGTGAAAACAATCATTTAGGTCTGGTTTCACAGACGGGGCTTATATATCTTAAATATCTTATAAGGCAAGGTTCAAAAATAAAGTGAGTGTGGAAGAACTTGACTGGTCTGCATAAAACCAAGTCCTAATCCCAGTTGAACACTGGCTCTGGTGTGACTGTAAATGCAGACCTTGAGCCAAAAACTCATCACCAAACACCAATGACTTGTACATACACTATATAGACAAAAGTATTGGGACACCCCCTTCTTTAGAACAGAAAAATGCACTTCCAAATCTGTGGCAACAACGATGGGAACATAATTTATGTATTTAAAAATTGTATTTCCATCTCTGTTGCAACAGTTTTGGAAGTGTCTAAAATGACTGAACCCATATGTACAAGTCATTGGTGTTTGGTGATGAGTTTTTGGCTCAAGATCTGCATTTACAGTCACACCAGAGCCAGTGTTCAACTGGGATTAGGACTTGGTTTTATGCAGACCAGTCAAGTTCTTCCACACTGACTCAATCAATCATTTTCTTTTTGAACCTTGTCTTATACACAGAGTCATTGTCATGTTAGAATAGAAAAGGGTCCTGTCCAAACTGTTGCTATAATATTAGAAGCACACAATTTCCTAGAATATCATTATATGCTTTAACATTAAGATTTGTACTCATAGAAATTACTAAAGTAGTCAAACCTGTTCATTAGAAGGGGGTGACCCAATACTTTTGGCAATATAGTGTAACTGGGCTAAGTCATTAGGAAGCTGTCATTCTTCCATTGGCCCACAAAACACCTTTTACCAATCAATCCAGAGCAAACATAATTATTATCTCAATGCAACAGTGCAATTGTTCAGTTAAGAGCACTTGGTTCCTAAAGCCATGATTCTGAAATCATGTGTTTCAGGACACTCACTGAAAAATAATAGTCCTTATGTAAGTATTGTTTATTTTCCTCTCTGTGTTAGTTATGCGAGACTTAAAGCTTGAGGGCAGCATTTTGAAATCAGCTCACATCTACAGGCCTGACACGGAGTAATACACTGAGCAGATGTGTTCTGAAACGCACACACTCTCTGTCCAAATGGCGTCATCTTTCCCCTCTGTAGTTCCTTTGGCAGAATACAAGAAAAAAGATGACTCTTTTCCCTCCGATGGACAACTAGCATTTACACACCCCACAATACTCTGCAGACTGTGAACAGAAATTATATCTTTTACATTCAATCAATACTGTCAAGGACTGCGTGGCTGGGTTGCACGATGAGCTCCCCGGTGAATCGATGTGCAACCGAGAAGCTGTGTGAATGACAAGCAGCGTGTCTTCAGATAAGTCCCGTGGGATGGCAGAGGGAAAACTTCGCGACGCAGTCAAGGTCGCCCCACACGTAGTTTGTACGTGCGCATAAACAACAACCAACCACACGCTGAGATCGACAGAACCAGCCTTGATGTGAAACATTTTTGAGATGCGACCAGACAGGAGATGAACGGATTTAACTAAAGCCTGCTTTCCTCTCCTAACGCAAATGTCGAAATTCATTAATATGTATGAAACATGCCTATAAAGCTCTTGACGAATTTTAATGATGTTCGATAGCTGGTATGCAGAACCAATTTTTAAAATAGTTTTTTTTGGCAAAAACACAAAATTATTAGACAACAGGGCAGCAGTTGAAGAGGTCAACGATAATTGTGGTAAAGCGGCCATCATAGATGATGTTGGTGGGTAAAAAAACTTGCTCCTACTGATTCCGCACATGCAATTAAGACTTAACTCTTGCCATCTGGGCCAGGGGAGATGTAATTACGCTTTCCACGCTACCAAACCTCAAAGCCATCTTCCATTTTTGCATTAAGCCTGAGTGAGCAAAATCAGTGAGGCATGTTTCAAAAAAGGAATGAGACTGTTTCTGAATTTCCAATTTCATATATTATTTCCAGTGAAGGAAGGGTAGACCAATGGCTCATGTTTATCTTTTAGGATAATAAGCAGACCTACAAAATCCACACATTTTCCACGTTGTTCGCCTTGTTCATGAAACGCAAGCAAAATTGAGTTGTGTAAATCATTCATCATTGAGTAAATTTTCATATAATTGCCATTCTAACGTAAATTCACAATAAGGAATTTTTATGTTCAATTTTCTCACAAATTCATTTTCATGTAAACAGTCAAATTCATATCACAAGCAATTTTCGTATATTGTTTGTAAATCCATTCTAATATAAAATGTGACGTTCATATGCAAAACTATTCGTTTATAAATTGTTTGTTAAATACACTGTAATGCGAAGTCATATGATGAGAAATTTTCATGTATATTTGTAAATGCATTCTTAAGTAAACTGACACATTGATACAAGAAACTCTTATGTAAATTGTTCGTGAAGCCATTCTAACATAAAATGTGAAATTCATAAGGCAAACAGTTTTCACGTATGTTCGTAAAAACATTATAATGTAAACTCAATCATACAGTATGATGAGAAATGTTCATGTTTAATGTTTGTAAATCCATTCTTACGTAAACTGACAAGCGATTTTCGTGTAAATTGTTCGTAAAGCTGTGAAATTTATGAACTTTAGAAAATTACATCAACTCATTTAAGCATTTATTTGACAAGCAATTTGTGTATAAATTATTTGTAAAGCCATTATAACATAAAATATGACTCATAAATCTACTGTAATTTAAAGTGCGACATGCAATTTCCCTGTAAATTCAAAAATAGATTTTTACATGAATTGCTGTATTCATATGACAGTCAGTTGTGGTGTAAATGCTGCACAACTGGTGTAACGATCCACAACAGTTTATTAAGAACATATGGGTTTCATGAATAAGGCTACTGATTATCAGCTTCACACAAGCATCAGGGACATCTTTGTAAATGACATCCGTTGTAATTCAGTTAAATTCGGTGCAAAAATTACAATAACACTGCAGATAACCAGTCAAAAACACTCTGCTACCATGTCATGAATTGGAAGTCCCATTAAACTAACAGGATATAAATATGGTCTTGGCTATGTGCCCATGGGTACTTGGGTAATGAATGTGAAATAACGTCTATAATTTGGACATTGCATGCAAATAACAGTCATCAATAGCATAGTATGACAACAATGCGACGTATGCAAAAATTCTGGAAATGTCAATCCTACACATATCCAACACAATAGAATAGAATATGGCAGCCAAATAATAGTTCAATAAGTCACCGACAATATGCAAACAATACACATGGCACAAACCTCCGTTCTGCATGGTTAAACATTATATGCTGCATATGAATCTCACAGACAACAACAAAGCTGTGCACATCATGAATGATTTCTGTTGAGCACAGAGAGGAAAGACCTCGTCCTAATCTGGCTTAACCGATTACTGACCTAAAAGAACGGGATAATACAGCTGGTGGGACGTGACTGACTGAAGAGGGAGAGAAAGAGCACAGAGCTGTGTTGGGAGGAGTCATTTTTTGCTGTTTAAACTGTGGTAGATCATTAAATAATAAAGATCCGGGTTCATCATCTTAGGTTAATATTTATTGACAAAATCCCTGTCACACTCTTGATTGCAGCAGACAATAAATTTGACTTGTCTCAAATTTGCAGAGTAAAAAACAAACAAAAATTGTTAAAGCAGGAATGAGACATTCTTATGTTTATTAACATGCTTAAATTAATTCTTTCATATAAACAGAAGTCATTTGAATGGTAGTTGTCTAAATAGTCCTTGAAATGACTAATGAATAAACGTCTAGTTATTAGGGGAAAATTACAATTATTTACTCCAAATTTACATAATATAACAAATAATATACACACACACACACATATATATATATATATATATATATATATATATATATATATATATATACACACACACACACACACACACACACATATACATATACATACATACATACATACATACATATATATATATAAAACAAACATGCAGCTTTTCATGTCACAAGATGTTAATTAATGGACTGAAGTCGTGTGGATTATTGTAATATATTTTTTTATCAGCTGTTTGAAGTCTAATTCTGACGGCACCCATTTCCCATTTCTCAAAATCTGTTTTAATGAAGAAACAAACTCCTCTATATCTTGGAATGCCTGAGGCTGTCTAAATTTTCAGGAAATTTACATTATTGGATGAACTATTCCTTTAAGACCATTTAGTTTACTCATTTTTCAGGCCACAAACCAACTACTCGATTTTGAAAATAAGCAGAATGACCAGTGCTATCTCAAGACCAAATCGTACGTATTTTACAAGGTAGCTAATTCTTACAAATTCATTCAACCTTATGATTTTGTACGATTTCTGTGAGGGGTAGGTTTAGGGGCGGGGTTAGGGGTGGTCCTTCATACGAATTTGCCATCTCGTAACTATTTTTCACAAATCGCATGAATTCATACGATTTAGCCACCTAGTAAAATATGTACGAATTGCTGTGAGATGAGGTTAGAATGACTCTAACTGGACACAAATCTCATGTGGACACATAATATGGGGGCAGCCGTGGCCTAATGGCTAGAGAGTTGGACTTGTAACCCGAAGGTCGTGGGTTCGAGTCTCAGGTCCGGCAGGGATTGTAGGTGGGGAGAGTGAATAACCAGCACTCTCTCCACCCTCAATACCACGACTGAGGTGAGACCCTTGAGCAAGGCACCGAATCCCCAAACTGCTCCCCGGGCGCCGCAGCATTGGCTGCCCACTGCTCCGGGTGTATGTTCACTACTGTGTGCATGCACTTGGATGGGTTAAATGCAAAGCACAAATTCCGAGTATGGGTCACCATACTTGGCCACACACCACTTCCCTTTCCCTAATATTAAACTTGTGACTATATTTTCAAAACAACAAGCACTGTAATGTTTCTTTAGGGCAATGCCTTATAGACTTCTATTGTAGATGCATTACTGCAAACATGATTTTTGCATACTTTTACACACTGAAGATCTAAATTATTGTCTGTTGCAATGACAGCATCATGTAACCTGTCACATGGACACACATTTATCTTTCTTTATAATGAAATCATACATCCACTACAATTTGCTCAGTAAATACCCTTGAGATTGCAATCAAATGCATTGATCCTCCACTGTTTGAACAATATAAAAAACGATTCACCACACACAATTCATCAAAGCATAATGCTTAACTACAAAACGCCAAATAGCTTTCTTTGGAGGAATGACCAATTTATTCTTTTTGACAGGAACCTTCGGGATCAATCCAATTCTATAGCAAATAGAAAATGTCAATTTGTCTTCAGATGGAAGAAGGAGAACAGTGACATTTGAAGGCTTAGATGGAAAGGTTAAGATATTCTGAAGCATGTTACTCTTTCGAGAGACAGCCCGAGTTCTGTGGAGGGTGAGCATCAGTAGCTAAAAACCCACTCAACAAGCCCGGTACAAAGGTTACTGTGTTGGCCTTGACAGTTAAATAAACATGCACAAAGAAACTGGATGGAGCATTTCACATGTCCTTCTAAGCACTAAAACTTTAAAAAGAGCCGTTCCATTGTCTGACCAAAAACTGAATAAAGAAGATCAAATCTTGTAGAGAAGGTTGCAGAACTGAAGGAGGAATCATTGACTCTTATTGTTCGGATTCCTTTCCCAAGTCACTCTAAACATCAATCTGAGCATGAAGCCTGCAGCAATCTTGGATAAATAAAGTTTTAGGTTGTGACAGGATCCATAAAGCCTCACCTAAAGCGAGATAAGTGGTCTCCTTGGTGCACAGAGCGAGCTGAGAAAATTATCTGGAAACACTTGAACATTCTCATAAGATCTGCTGATGCCTGAACCCTGTCCTCAACTCTATAATATGTTCCTGTCGAGGACAGCCACAAGAAAGACCTTTAGATAACACCAACAATACTGCATTCACAAACTTATAGGCAGAGAATGGAGATAAAGTTTGAGAGAGAACAGAAGAGACAGATGCAATGCATTTTCCTCCAGGAACCCACTCAGACGGGAACATTTTATAAAAGGAAAAAGGAACAAATAGGCCTGGATGCTGGGGTCATTGGGGGCATAAATAAGAAGTAAACCAATCGTGAAGGAAACATCAAGACCACATCTCCTCTAATGGCTGGGTGTACTAAAAAAAAAGCCAACAAAAAGGTGTATTTTTGTATTATTACTTAAATTTGAGTGGTGCATGCTAACTCTCACAATGCTTGAATGTGATGCACATCTTCTAATTAAACAAATGCAATTCATACATACAATTACTTGGATACTGTTCTATCATTAGCATGTTAATTTGCGATTTAAAAAAATATACATATTGGAAGAGAATAAAGTCAAATGTCAGTGAAACAAAGAAAAAAAGTCTTTAAGTGAAAACCTTAAGTAGTTTGTATGATAAATATTTTCTTATATTTCACAACAATTAAAAAACATCTATCTGAATGCTTCAATGCTTATTAATACTTTATCCACCAAACGGAAGGCATGTGGTCCAACCATCATATAAAAACATGTAGAAAAAAAAAATATATAATGATAATTTCAACTATTTTATGACAAGACGAGCATAAATTCAGGCTGTAAAATGTCAGGACTCTCCCATTAAATTCATTAAATCATTAAAGTCATTCAATTGAAACTTTTCTTGAAAATAGTATAAAAGTTTTTCCCAATCATACGAAACCACCATGAATACAAAATACATTTATTTGTTGTAGGCAGCAGCACGCACGTTCCGGATGGGGAGATGTATGACTATAGTATTGAGCTTACTGTATGTACCAAACTGCCATCTCTATAAAAACCAGTGATATAGTCCCGTGATTTAGACCTGCCTGACCTAAGCTGAATTGGATAGCCAAGAATCCATTCCCGTCCAATCAAAGCCGAACACGCTCCTGAACGAGAGGTGGGCTGCCAGCCTCCGGCGTAAATCTGTCGCCTCTGTAAATTTATGAGTCTATATCAATACCCACATCATCTCTCTGTAGTGCCGAGAAATAATGGTGAAAATATTGTTCTCCTCACTTGGCACCAAGATTTACAGCGAGCGAGGGAGAGAGAGAGAAATAAGAAAAGAGTAGTGAGAGAAGGGAGGGGTAATCGGACCTTCCCCAGTGATAAAAACCCCCAGCGGGATTCAGTTCTCCGCCGCTCCACTCCTCTCACCAACAAGAACCGTGTCAACTCCGTCCCTGCTGAGGTCTCTATTTTTAATCCCTGTGCCTGAGTTGCCTGGGGCAAAACACAATGAAGGGTCAAGTTAAAATGAGGTTTCGAGAGAACGGCCTGGAAGGGAATGTACTGAATTACAGTCGGACCTTGCTGGACATGCTGTTGGTACAAGAGGCACGGGGGAAAAAGGGGGCAAACAAAAAAATGTAAAAATAGATTGTACAAACACTGATGTGCCAATATGCGGGATGTTTTGACACAAATACGCATTTGAAATTACTTAAAAAGCCCGGAGGAGCGTTCGCAAAACTCAACGCTAGCCAGTTTTGCAGAGCCCACCGCTGCTATGTTTAGAAGCTCCATTCGATGACGAGCTTTGGCAATTACAGACTGACAAGAACTGAATGTGGCCTTTTCCCCCGCTGGCTTGATACAGCTGCATTAAATAAATAAATAACTACCGGTGAACCACTTATGGAAAAGGTCAATGTTTCCACCGGGTGCGCAAGCTTGCTCGCATCTGACCTATCGGGAGAGACACGTATGACACTTGAACCTTTGTGCTTACTCATCCCAGTGCTCCAAATGTAGGTTTCTTGACTTCAATAAGCAGAGAAAGACCTTTTCCCGCCATTCCCGTGGCGCCAGGATCTGATAAAGCGTGCAAATGAGTCACTCGTGCCGTTCGCCTTCGATATTTATATTGATGACAGGGTCTATTGTGTGATTTCAAATGCCAGCGTAGTTGCTTCACAAGCCTGCGATGGAAGCCCATGGACACCGCCTTGAAAATCCCAACAAAGCCTTGAAAAGATGCACAAACATGCCCTTTTCGGAGAAACAAAAGCTGTGTTTTTATGAAAACATGGTTTAGACACGTCCTGCAGTATTCACCGGCTCGCTATTAGCTGATACCTCTCTATTGTGTGATTTCTGTGCTGTCAAAGATACAATTACAAATTGTGTGATTTCAAATACTAGTACAAGATTACTGAAAATTGAAACAAAGCTATTGAAAATTCACAAGCATGCCCTTAAGGCTGTTTTGAATGAAAACATGACTTAAACCCTATTCAGACGGGACTAGTTTTACATGGGGTCGTTAAAGAAATTTTTGTTTCACAGACGTACTTTGCGATTTTAATCCCGTCCGAATTTGCCACGTCTGTGTTTTTCTCACACAACCTCTGTAATAATTCCAGAGAAAATTACCTACTGTTTTTCGGCAAACTCAGAGATCCTCTGAGAAAACTAATTCCATCCGAATGCGAATGTCTGTGATTGCCGACCATATTTTTTTCACAACGCGTTTTCTTGTGTGTTTTGGCCAACATGAATTACCACATGCGCTCTTACCACACGCATTTTTCATATGTTTGCTTTCCGGAAAAGAACTAAAAAAATAATAATAATAAAATCAAGAGCTAAATCACGTAAACTGTTAAGACTGGTTACTGTAATAACAGCGTCAGGTAAGATTACTCACATTCATTTCTGCACTAAATTACACAATGTTTTAATTACATATGTACCTTTATGAAATTTAAACATGGTTTTACTACAAATAAATAAAAAAATAGTTGAACTAAAGTAACCACACATTAACCATGGTTTTGCTATACTAGCCATATTGCTTGACCATGGTATTTCTCGGAAAACTGTGGTTATACTATGGTAATCAATCCGAATGACTACACGCAATGCACGCATACAGAGCGCGTGATCTCTGCATCTCCCAGATGAACAAAACAGACCCTCCCCACCTCTGTAATAAACACAGAGATAGAAGTTAGTCCCATCCGAATTGGTACATGAAAATCTCAGACGTCAGGTGATAAGAATCGAAAATCAAACGTAGTTTAGTTCAGTTGCTTACCATTAGCCTGTAGCGTATTATCTTCATTATTTATTAGCCTAGCTCATGCTATTGGTATATCTTCAATCAGCGATTGTCTTATTATTGGGAGACAGAAGGGTCTGTATTACTTACTAATGGAGAAAGCGTGATGCTAACTTGGATCACATGTGCATTAATAACCAATCACATTACAGCCTTGACGTCATTGAATTTCAGTCAGAGTTGTGCGACACTCAATTGCCGTTTATGGATACCATAGGAATGAATGGGAATTGCCATAAGCTGAATCCCACCTGTCGCAAAATCAGTGACTTCTCTTATAAAACAGCTTTTTTTTTCGGTGTAAACTAGTTCAATCCAAAAGTACTGTTTAGTGTACAACACGTTGAAGATTAGCCGATAGGCTGTCGATTCATTAAATAAGCTGTTTCCTCTAAAAAGCTGTTTATTCAGCGCAGCTCCTCCATTGACATCCATTAAAAAAAACAGCCTCTGGTCTCCTTCCGTTGGCATTAGCTGTTGCACTTTTTTGGCTAAAGGTTGCAGGCTTGCCTTCAAGTGACTTTGTCTTCAATATCTTATTAACAGCCTTCTTCATGATATCTTCATTAGCCTATTAGCATTTAGTTGACAGCATCTTCATTAGACTATTTACCTACAGCTTACGCAGTCTTTACTTAGCCCGGCTCATGTTATTTTTCTTAATTTATATCTTATTAGCTCCTATTAGCTTATAGTTTGCGCCATATTCATCAGCATATTAGCCTAGCTCACGCTATATTCTATCTTCATTAACATATTAGCCTGTCATGATATCTTCATTTGCCTGTTAGCATGTTCATTAAACTATTAACCTATAGCTTACACTATCTTCACTGACACATCCCTCAGGAAAACTAACCATGGTTTTACTACAAATAAAACCAAAAAAACCATGGTTACTATAGTTAAACTGTGGTAACAACATGGTTTTGCTATACTAACCATAGTTTAACCATGGTATTTGCAGTAAACTGTGGTGACACAAATGGTAATCAATATATTGTTACTACACTTTTCCTATAGTAAAATGATAGGTCACACTTAATTTTAATGTCCAATATTCGCTATTAACAAACCATTAATTACACCATTTGCCTCAATAAACTCCTAATTTGCTGCTTATTAATAGTTAGTAAGGTAGTTGTTTGGTTTAGGTATTGGGTAGGGATAGAGATGTAGAATATGGTCATGCAGAATATATGCTTTAAAAGCACTAATAAACAGCCAATATGTTAATAATAGGCATGCTAATAAGCTAGTTAATAGTGAGAATTGGTCACTCCCTACAAAAAGTTTTACCAAATAATGCTTAACTTTCGTAAGGGATTAGTTTAGCTCATGCTATCTTCATTAACCTACATATTTTAATTCATTGATGGAGCTTATATCATATTCACTGGCATATTAGTCTAGCTCTCACCATGTTCTATAATGTACAGTATAGCTCGCAATATCTTCAATTATTATTATTTCAATTATTAGCTCTACTCATGATATCAGAGTGTGCTGTTTAAGGTCTACATGCTAATAGACTCATTCATTACTGATTCCAGATTACGTGACAAAATTTTTTGTTAGTAATGTAAAATAGTTACATTAGATTTTAGGTAATTTAATCAAACTACTTATTGATTACTTTTAGATTACTTTTGACCTAACTTGAATCACACATTGTAGGGCTGGGCGATATGGCCTAAAAAAAAATCCCCGATTTTTTCACAAAAAATCCGATTTACGATTTAAATCGATTTTTTCCCCCCTACTTAAAATCAATTTGCAGATGACAAAGAAATTGTTCAAAACAAGTTCTAACTTTATTTTGTTTTGATTTTCCCTCTGGGATTTGATCTGGATTCCCCCCTTGGGGTTA
>JAFVLL020043446.1:0-50725 GCA_021397915.2 Tor tambroides
GACATCTTCTTGAACTGGTCAGAACTTCCTTTTTTCATCAAGTGCCAACACGAACATCCAAAAAGAAGAGAAACAGAGATTCGTTACCAAAGGAGTTGAAATCTCGCTGTCGTTCTGAAGATGCAGGGTGACCCTGTCTACGACTATCCTGAAGCTCGGCCCGTGGGGGAGAGACGGACATGTCCACAGAGAGGATCCCTGAGGAGCATCAGTGTACTGGACCGGCTCTTGTTGACGCACCCTGTGTGGCTCCAGCTCTCCATTAACTCGGCTACAGCTCTTCACATCCTGCGGCGTGAGCCCCCTGGGGTGAGCAGCACACCTGTACCACCATCTGTTTTAAAAACAGACAGTTACAGCAAACTTTAACAGCATTTTTGGAAACTTTTGTTACCTTGCAGACCTTCCTGGTGCGTAAGTCCAGTACATCGCAGAAAAAAATGTTGTGCGTCCGGCTGGCAGATGACAGCATGCCGTCCTTCTTCAAACAGGTCGTCATCCGAGAAGAAGACTCAGGTGAGTTTGAAAGGTACCAGTTTTATATAGGAATATATTAAGCTTGATATCTTAAGTAAAGTGTAAACAAGCAATACATCCTGAAGAAAAACAAAATGTATGTTAAATATGTATTACATAAAGATTAGTATAAGTCGGTCATACTGTATTATTCTGCTTTTTATTTTCAGTTGAATTTTTTTTTGTCGACTTAAGTTATGTAAGCAAACTATTTCCCTTTTATCAACAGCCTTCTCTTTGGAAAGCTCTGCTATTAGTTTCCCAGACCTGTGCAGACTCATTGCCTTCTACTGTGTTAGTCGGTATGGATTAGTATTTACTATTTTGTATCTACAACAACACTCCTCAAATATGACATTTCTATTCCATGATTCGCATATATCTGTAGGGATGTTCTTCCTTTCACTCTGGAGCTGCCTGAAGCAATTGCCAAGGCGTCTTCACACAAACAGTTGGAGTCAATCTCTCATATGGGTGTGGGTAGGTACAAGATTCATAGTCTGTTGAAATGAATTGCAGGTTTGAAAGAAGCTGTTCTGTAAGGCATGGTAGATCATTGCTTCTTGTATACTGTCTCTTTGTATTGTACAAAAAAAGGCTAAATTGGCAAAAAAAAAAAAAATTTAAAAAAGTGGCAAAAGTTTGGGGCCAGTATGGGTTTTTTTTATGTGAAAGAATTTTTTTTTTTTTAGCAAGGACACAATAAACTGATCAAAAATGACAGTAAAGACATTTGGTCACACTTTTATTTTAAGATCCAATTCTCGCCATTTACAAACTATCAACTACAAATTTTGCCTCAATAAATTCCTAACTTGCTGCTTATTAATAGTTAGTAAGGTAGTTGTTAAGTTTAGGTATTGGGTTGGATTAGGGATGTAGAATATGGTCATGTAGAATAAATCCTGTATAATACTAATCAACAGCCAATGTTAATAATAGGCATGCTAATAAGCAACTAGTTAATTGCGAGAATTGGTCCATATACTAAAGTGTTACCAGACATTTGTAATGTTATGGAAGTTTTCTATTTTAAATCAATGCTGTTCTTTTGAATATTATATTCATCAAAGATTTTAAAAAAAATGTAACTGGTTCTTTTCAACATTGATCATTAGAAATGTTTCTTGAGCACCAAATCAGCATATTAGAATGATTTCTGAAAGGTCATGTGACACTGAAGACTGGAGTAATGATGCTGAAAATTCAGCTTTGCATCACAGGAATAAATTACAATTTAATTAAATTATATTCAAATAGAAAGCAGTTAATTATATATATATATATATATATATATATATATATATATAGCACACTAGCACACTCACACACAGAGATAATAAATTTATACAATTTACACTTTACGCATTTTTAACATTGTCAAAATCAATAAAATTTGCCAAAAATTACAGTGTTATATTTGTGTTTGTGTTTTACACTTAATATTTACTTTAAATATTGAAGATTAACCTAAAGTAAAATAGAGGAAGTGTAGTATCCAGTATTGGCCAATATAATTCCAGTAACTGATATAATAATTACAAAAAATTCTAAAATCAGCCAATAACAGATACACTCAGGTTATACTGTTATTTTAGAATTTGTAAATGTCAGCTGATATGTATCATAAAATATCTTTCTCCTGATCTCGATGCTCTTCTGTATTCAACAGAGTTCTGGAGTTCCCACTTAAATGTCCGGGGTCCTCGAAATGAACCTCCTGCCACTGACAAACTCTTGCCTCCAATTCCAAGCCCACAAGACTGCTTAACGCCCATCAACCCAAACCCCACCCCGTTCCAGGAGCTTTGTCCAATCCAAACACGGAGTCCCTGTGAGCTAGATTACGGGGAAGGCAAAGGTTTATGTTTTGTCAACCCTCTTTTCCTACAAGACTACCCAGGTCGCAACGCCATGCGCAGGCGTCATCATTTCAAAACCAGCTTCAAGGTTCGTGTCTCCACTGAAAATTCCAGCCCCTTGTCGCCCCCTGTCCTCCCACCACCTCCACCGCCATTACTGGCTAAAGCCAAATGCAAAGCCAGATTGAAAGCTGCAAAGCAGATGACCCCTCCTGTTGCAGTTCAGGCCAGTGAGGAAGCTATCAAAAAGACTGTGGAGGAAGCCACGGACTACATGCAACCTTGTGTATCATCACAGAAGAAAGCCAAGGTCACCTCTACTCTTTCTCCCACCACTGAAGAAGATGACTATCAGATGCCTAAAGCTCTTCAGAAGGTACGGAACCTATTTTTTGGGACATTTTAGTTTCATTTCTGAGTTTTTAATAACTACCTCTGTGTTTTTAGGCCCAGCCAAAAATCCTGGAGCAGAAAAGACAGGAAGAAGATGAGGAGGAAGATGATGAAGGACTTGTGCTGGAACAACGACATGCTCCGTCTCTCAGTGAGCTGGACAGCAGCAGTTCCCTCAGCAGCCTCGACGAGACGGAGGAGAGTCCCGAACGTCCTCCCCTCGTACGAGGCACTAGCAACCCCGTCATGCCACCTCCCAGGAAGTCCATGTCTGCTCTGCGCAAAATGAGCGCCGCCTTCATATCCTTTTTTGCCCCAGAGAAGCGAGTGGCGCGGATGGTGGAGGACCTGTCTCGAGACCGTCGCATGGCGTTTGGTGCTCTGGTTCAGGACTTCCTGAGGCAGCAGAGAGAGGCGCTGAAGCCCCATTGCTTGACCTCTGCTGTACAGCTGCTGCAGGATTTGCGTCTCTTCATCAATCAGGCCAAAGCTTTCCTTCTGGAATGTGGAGAGCTGGAACCTCCAATAGAAACTCTTTTGACTGAGAATGAGAAAGGTATTTAAGTCAGTGTGATTTGATCTAATAATGTTGTCGGTATTATCTACCCTCTTATATGCTGAAATACCACCATATTTTCCTGTGTGCAGACCAAGCACTGGAGAAGGCCATGTTCCGCTGTGTGCTGAAGCCTCTGAAGCCTCAGATTGACGCGGCTCTTCGGACCCTGCACAAACAAGATGGTTCCTTCCAAAGAATGATGGACAGCTTGCAAAGAGCCAAAGGAGCCTCACCACAGAAGCTCTTTGGGGTTCAGGTGGGCGTTCCTGACGCCCAGGGCATTGAGAAAATTAAGCACAAGCTGACTCTAATGCAGCGAGCGTACTCGCCCATTGACAAAGTGCTGCTGCTCTTGCAGATCTGCAAACTCATTTACAAAGCCATGAAAAATAAATCGGGTAAGTTCTGGAATAACATTGGTTAATTGTATGTGTAGATTTATTTTCGCACATACGCTACCATTCAAAAGTTTGGGGTCAGTAAGATTTTTTGAAAAATCTTTTGAAAGAATTATTTTATGCTCTTGTCAAAAGTACAGTAAAACAGTAAAATATTGTGTAATATTATTACCATTTAAAATGACTGTTTTCTGTTTGAATATATTTTAATGTAATTCATTCCTGTGATGCACAGCTGAATTTTCAGCTGCTGTTACTCTCCAATCTTCAGTGTCACATAATCCTTCAGAAATCATTCTAATATCCTGATTTGCTTTATATTTTTGTAGAATCAGTGATGCATTTTTCAAGTTTTTTTGATATAACTTCAAAAGAAAAGCATTTATTTGAAATAGAAGTCTTTGTAATGGCATAAATGCCTTTAATGTCACTTTTGATCAATTTAATGCATCCTTGCTAAATAAAAGTATTGTTTAAAAAAAATCTTTCTCATCCTTAACTTCTAAATGGTAGTATATATGTGTAGGTGTAACCAGTAGGAATGCACAATATACTGGTATCATATTGATAATTGGCTGATTTAACATATTGGTCGATATTGGATATTGAATTTTACATTCTCATTTCCCATATTTTTACATTTAGATTACCTTTTACTGATTACTATATTCTTAAAAACAGGGGAGGAATTCGGTGCAGATGACTTCCTCCCTGCTCTCTCATATGTGATGGTGCTGTGCAATATGCCAGAGATCTCTCTGGAGGTGGAGTATATGATGGAGCTTTTGGAAAGCTCTTGGCTTACAGGAGAAGGTACGGACACAAACAGCTCCATGTACTCTGCTATCAGATTTACTTGAGTTACACAGCTAATCAATACCTGAATACATACCTAACTTTTATACTACTTTGAGTGTGAGTGTTATCCTCTTAACCAAACTCAAGTTTTCATTCTGTAAAGCCTGTAATAATTGCTATTTATTATTAATTCCCTCGAAGGGGGTTACTATCTGACAAGTGTCTATGCCAGTCTGAGTCTGATTCAGAGTCAGCCGGAGGATGTGCCACCAAACGGCCTTACAAACCAGGCCAGAGAGTCTCTGAAAGAATGGAGCCGGCGTCGGAGCAACGAAACCACAAGTCAGAAAGACAACAAATTGCACCAGGTCAGATACACTGGTTGAACAAAGCACATCTACTCTATCTGAATTTGTGCAAGTATAGTCCAAAAAACCCAAGTTTTGTTTCTATGCTACAGAGGTTTATAAAGGTGCTGTTTCAAGATGGCGACAGTAGCTTGGTAAAAACTCTGATGTGGAAGACTGCGCTCAACGGTGAGGCTATGGCTCAGCTCTGTGCTGTGAAGTTTGGAGTGGACCGGCCAGAGGATTACAGTCTGTTCTGGAGGAGAGACGGGGTGTTAACACCTCTCCCGCCTAACGCCCAGATTCAAGACCTGCAGAGCATGGGCGTGAGTGGGGTTCCTCTTATTTACCAGGCATCCAGTCAGGATGAAAGATCCCAGAAGCTGAACAGAGGGAGCGCGGTGGATCAAACAGAGGCGGCTTCATAATATGGGACTTTTTCAGATGTCACACATTTTTATGCAGCATGCCTGATTTCTCAAAAGAAAGGCTGATGAAATAATAATAGTATCCTCATAATGGAGCCATCGGAGGTGTTTTCCACTGAATCTATTTAAAGTTGACTATAAGATTAGATTACACCTCTAATAAATAAAGGCTGTGCTTTGGCATCATGGAAACTTTCCATTACACAAGATGTTCTTCATAGTAAAAAGGTTCTTAAGTTTATGAAAATATTGTTTACACACACTAAGAAAAAAAGGGGTTTTTTTAAGGAACTGTTCACCAAAATGTTCTTTGTGGAACCAAGAATTCTTTTATGGCATTGCTGCAAGCCCCCCTTTTGGAGCCTTTATTTTTAAGTTTGTGGATTTTGTAAGATGCTAAATCAGCCTGTTTAGTGTCCATTGCTGGTAATTATTGATTGTGTTTAGCTGGTGGTGTGTGATATTTCATTGGGCTAAATTATTAAGCATTTGCTTGTGTTATATTATGTTTAATATTCTTATAGGTTGGTTATTAATGACTGGATTCATTACTCCAACTCTCAGTTCTGACTTTTCTTTTTTTTTTCATTTTAGTCTTTTCTAATGTAAAATGTATGAGTAATTAACCAATTATGGAAATATCTCATTTATGAGATGGTCAGTATTGAGATATTGGATTTTGTCTTGTTGTTCATCTTGTATTATGATAATATTTATATGAAAGGCATTGCACAAATGGTTTGGTATTTTGAAAGTAAAAGACAATAAAACACCTTCAGAAATAATTGGTTTTATTTGGTAGGGGCTGTTGGTTTTTGCCATCCACACTGAACACGGACAACATATTTTGAGAAGCCAAAATTTCTTCTATATAACACTGAATCAGCTGATGAACTCTAGACTAGATATGATCCAAAAGTGGTACAGAGTATGTTTCCATTTTAAAGTAAGTTGAGAAAGTGTGTTACGTGTTGCGATTACATAAGTTCCACCCTCACACAGCAAGTTCACTCTTGTCAGCGCTTCCACATGCCTGTGTGGGAAGTGTGGGCTGCGGTCTGATTCCAAGTAGGAACAGAAATTTCTAATTAAAACTCTAATCAGAGTTGCCTTTGTTTAGAAGTGAACAGACAAAATAGAAAGATGATCAGTGGGAAAGGTGAAGTACTGGGTGTTACATCTGTGTGTGTGTGAAAGGTTTCATAATCATTACCAGTCCCTTCCTTGTGCACTCTGCAGCCTTTTGTTCATTTCTGAAAGTTGCTGTGGCTCAGTGTGGACTAATACTTGTCTGAGAGGATGTTTCCCACAGCACTGTGTCCTCTCAGCACCAGCAGGACGAGTCCATGCAGGTCATTTCCAGCAGCTGGGCCTCTACCTTCTCGGCATCGTCTGAGAAGCGTTCGACGAAGGACTGGATGAGCCCTGCAGCGCTGCCTTCATACTCAACCAGCTCCACAGCGTCATCTACAACACAAACAGCAGCACTTTATGAACTTGTGTATATGTGTCGCTGTGTTACTAGGAAGGAGGATGAACACGAACCTTTGATGTAGGTGTTAGCCTGGACAAACATCTTGCGAGCTTCCTTACGGAGCAGAATCGTCTCTCTGAGGCGCAGGAAATTGTGGGTGCCGTCAGCGGTCACGGCAGAGTAGCCTTCATACAAAGCTCTTCCTCCCTCCACGTCAGCTGTGGACTTGTGCACCTTTAGAAAAAGAAAACCAGAATACAAACTCAATTGGTATTACTAAACATAACCATGGCTATTTGCAGAAGTATTAAAGCTCATTTCTCGTCCATCAGAGTTAAAAAAATTAAAAAAAGATTACTGAGATAAACTTCAATCTCTTAAAATTGTTATCATATATATTCATTTATACCATCTCTCACAATTCACAATTATGAGAAATAAAGTAGCATTGTGATACAGTAACACTTTCAAAATGTTTATTAATTGCAATAAGATAAACTGAAATAAAACATTTGTTGCCAAGGCAACATTTCTCATTTTTAGGGCTGCAACAACTAATCGATAAAATCGATTATTATCGATTATGAAAATCATCGACAACGATTCTTATTATCGATTAGTCGGGTCTGCCCACAGTGCACGTCCAACTTCAGCCGGTTGCTCAAATTACAGCACTGAATAACGCATTTCTATGGGCAAAATGCATCTAAAAATAGTGGAGGAAACAGAATGAGATGCTGCGGGAGAGTTACGTGATCCAAGCTGCCCAAAACATGAGAATTCTTTAAGTTAATGCATTAGCGTAATGGCTTGCCCTGTCAGGCGCTTTGATGGACGCGTGTGCGTCCTCAGCGCAAAAAAACCTTTCAGTTTACGGTCATATCCTTATCTATAAATGTCACAAATTCACGCGAGCATTTCTATTTGTGCACAAAAGTCCGTCCTGACAGTCTGCGTTAAGTTTAAAATACCGAATGAGCGCCGACGCGACAGGCGCATGCACGTGCGTCAGACAGACGGAACACAGAGAGGGAGACAATTAATAGGCTATTCAGTGCAAAAATATCCATTGTGCTGAAATATCAGTTGTTGAAAGTTAATTTAAGGTTTAAAAGTCAACATGCAGTGCGAATATTTTATGAGAGTAGGAACTTTAAAGGGATAACAGCGTGTAATTGTCTGAATATAAATATGAGACTCTCCATAATCGCCTTTTACAGGATAAAGAAATGACAGTAAGACGTGACTGTGATCAAAGTGAACGTGTTCCTGCAGAACATTACTCTTACCTGTTGGTTAGTTTAGTTAGTTGGTTAGTTTGTGTTTTTATTCGTCTTTATTATTATTTTAATTTTTAACAGAGATTTAAACTATATTCACTATATACAATGCTTAACAAATTTATTAAAACAAAGTTATGTAAGGTTTTTAACAAATTATGTAAGGTTTGTGCCACGACTGCTCTAAATTAACAGCATTGGTGATAACCAAAATCATGTTTTAGCTTTCTGTATTGGTTAAGTCCTCCAATATACGTAAGCTCTTTAGTAAAAGTAGTAGGCTATTTCTAATGCTATAATGTAATTATTGCTGTTATCTATGAAAGAAAGGCAGAGCACTTTATAGTTTTTTTTTTTCAGATACCAAATTACAGTCAAAAAGTACATAATGCAAGCAAGAATGCAAGCTGTTATGAGGCAATTTTTGTTATTATGTGAATAAATACTAATTAGTTGTTTCAGTTTGTTTTCTCTTTAGGTGGTCTAATAAATTAAGCACTGTATGTTTTCATAGCATTCAGTTGGCATGTTTGTTTCAAGGACATTGGGCAGAATGTGGAATAGTGTGTTTTTTGTCAGTAAAATAAAATAATTTTTAATCCGATTAATCGATTAATCGAAAGAATAATCGGCCAACTAATCGATTATCAAAATAATCGTTAGTTGCAGCCCTACTCATTTTCATTTATTTTCACTTAAATAAAATCATTAAAACAGAAATAAAAATGCATAATAATAAAATAAAAACTACATAAACATTTTTTTTTAAAACTAATATAAATTATTAATTATTTATTCACTTTTTAACATCATTCGAGCATGAAGGCTATTTTCATGGCGATCTCAGAATAAATTACACAAGGTATCCAATTAACAAAAAGTTATAAAAGACATTTCAGATCTACACCAGACAAAAATGAATAAAATATATATTCAGCTGATACATTTTTAAATAAATCAGTTAAACACCTCCGAATAACACAGTTATCTATTTACATCAAAAACAGTACATCTAATAAAATGTGTTTCACATATTTTGGCAAGTAAGACATGATGGTGAACTAATATAAATGACAAAAAAAAAAAACTACTCAAATTTTCTCAATATAAATTACTACAAATAAAATGAAAATGGAAAATATAAAATAAAAGCTAAATCCAAATATTAATAAAAACTATAATATATTAATTATACTACAATGACAAAGTCACATTATTGTATAATTATTCTAATATTATTTTAATAACATGAGACTAGTGTATGTGGTGCAGTATTCAGTTAGCAAAAAAACTGGAGTTCCATTTGAACCAAGTAACAGGCTGTACCTGCAGATTACAGAGGAACCTCTGGATGGCACTCTTGCCCACAGTGTATATCTTGCTGCGGTCGAGTGTTATGACAGCATCTGGCTGTCCATCTGCCCCTGTACACTCCTTCAGACCAACCAGCCCCTCTCCAGCCTCCAGCAGAACCCGCAAAATCACAAACCGGGCCTGCATGTGTGCCTGCGACAGCGAGATAGCCAGGATAGCGTGAAGATTGGAAAACAATCAAGAGAAAGAATGATTTCTGCGCATTCCCCCATCTCACCTGCCTCCAGCTCTTGCTCTCTGGCGTGTAGAACTCCAGCCCCAGCAGGCCGGCACGCACCATGTTCAGCCAGTTCACGTACACAACCTCCTCTGCATCCTCCCCTTCGTGCCCGAAAATACTGCCGCATGCACAAATTGGTCAGCATCCATAACTCATCATTTTAGCTGAGTGAATTCATGCAGAAGTGAGTAAACATTCAGTGACTCACCTGAGCACCTGTTTGTTGAGACACAGGTAGAGACCTACACACTCGGCTCGACACTCCTCATAGGACGAGGCAATAGTGGAGAACTTGCTGTCCCATGTCTCGCTACCCTTGTACCAGCTCGAGATCTGAAATCCAAAATGTCCATTTTGTGACTGAGATTCACGATGCACAGTTTATAAACAGCATAAAGCACAGTGGAATCCACTAATGAATGTGATCAAATGCTAAACAAAATAAACTCACCAGTTCTCCTGTTTCTGGATTACGAACAGCAGTTTGATCGAAGTTGAATTTTCCCTTATCATCCTGTTTCAATACAAACACATAAAAAGAAACTGTGATACATTTGCCTTTATGAAATGGTCTGGGGCTTAATACAACTTTGCTCTATTGATAGTTTGAGCCACAAGTTCAAATCAGACAGCAGACGCTCTACTAAAAAGACCATTTAGACAACTTTTTACTATCAGTCTTTTGGCGTTAAAATAACTGTCAGGATTTACTAAAGATGCGCAGTGAAGAATTAGCACTGAAAAGGCGTGGACAGTTATTTTTGCGCCCGACCTTATTGAATATGTATTTGTAGGAGTTTCCCTTTCAGACACAAAATTTTCAGGAGAAGAGTATTAAAATGAATCACGCAACGTGATTTACTTAAGTTTGCACTTGTCAAATTACTGGTATTTGAGCCATTATTTAAAGCCCAAAAAAAGCATGTCTTGTCATTGTCAGTAAATCAACGACAGAATTTTCCCCACCCATTTGCGCTTTCATGCTAATTAGCCCTGTTTAGTAAATCTGACCTATAGAAAGCTTTTTGAAACCTTAAAGGTTGACTATTTAGAAACCCTAAAGACACTATAAATGTTTTTACTGTCCGTATCAATCAATATAATGCATCTTTGGTGAATACAAAATTTAATTTCTTCAAGAAAAATCTCCCAAACGTCCCTTTTTAGCACATAAAGCCCACAAGTCACATATATACAGTAATACAGGAAATTGATTGTGCTTCACTACCTGAACAAAGAGCTTCCCGCTGCCATGACCCAGCAGCTCATGGAGTCCCACCTGCACCTCAAACGAAGGACCCTTCCATTTGATGTACAGGTCCTACAGGAATAAGCCACAGAGGAAGAGAAATTACCACTCTGAACCTCCATTACAACAGGTTTGATTCATTAGAATTTCACAGACAGCAGTCATCAGTCTTACTTTGTCACTCTCCTCAAGGAAGGTGAGCTTGTCTTTCTGTGTGGCATATGCAACTGCCAGCACATTCCCAAGGGACACGTTCTTGAAACCTTCTGTCTGCCTGATGTCGTCATCTACAGACAGATAAATGGTTAAAAAAGTCAAACCTGACTGCATACGAATAAAAATGTTGGATGAGAGGGCTTACAGTTTGGAATGTTGATTCCTGCAGGGATGCCGCTGCCAGCAAAGGTGAGTACGTCCAGAGAGGTGAAGTCTGGCTTGAGGAAGCGGTCCTTCTCAAAGGCTGGAGGCCAAGGCAGCTCTGGTAGCAAGACTTCAGCCGAGCTCACCAACTGAGCAAAGCGAGCGCTCATGGCCTTGTTCACCACAGCAACAAAACCTGATGGACAAGATGGTAAGTGTGGAGGAGAGAAAGACATTGTGGTGGTAATTGGGTATCTACAAGGTTTACTGGGTTGTTTTAAGCAATTTGTGTGTCATTTACTGTTTTACACTGCAGTTTAAAAGTTTGGGGTCAGTTTTGATTTTTGAAAAAAAGTCTTCTGTTCACCAAAGCTGCATTTGTTTGTTAAAAAAATACATAATGATGTGAAATATTACAATTTATAATAATTGTTTTCTATTTTAATATATTTTAAAATGTCATTTTTTCCTGTGATGGCAAAGTTCAATTTCCAGAAACCATTACTATATTACACTATTTACCAAATACTATTCATTAAAATGCTCAAATCAGTGTAATAATTCAGTGTAAATAGTTATGCTGCTTAACATTTTTGTGGAAACTGTGAAACTTTTTTTAAAGATTTTTTTTTTTTTTTAACATTTATACACATTGTCATTGTTGAATGAAATTATTATTTTTAAAAAAAAAAAGTTTTACTGATCCCAAACTTTTAACTAGTAGGGGGGTTTTTTCTTGCATGGACAAAGATTTTGAGTAAATAAATAATTAAGATTGTCTTTCAAGAAATTATTTTTTTTAAATGAGGATCATTATTATTTAAATTATGATATTATTTTGATCATTTTAATTTTATTTCTGCCAAAAAAATACATATTTTTTAAATTATTAATTAAAAATATATTAATTATAGATGAGGTGTTATAGAAGCCATTCTTCTGTATGTATGTATTGCATAATGCATTTTTAAATAAATTTGGGCAAAACAATGGGCGTCATTTTGATGACCCAGAAATATTTGAGCTTACCTTCAAATTCACCCCTTGAGCCAAAGGGATCTCTGTAGCTCTCAATAAAACCAATGTAACTTGAAAAATTAAAATAAAAAAAACAAGGTTTTAAACAGAATAAGCATAGAATAAATAAGCCTAGTTCAACACTGAAACCAAAGATTTAGGCTTATGTCAACAGCTTGGTCTGTTAAACATAGGTCAGTCACCTCTCCACAATAGGTCCTTTGTCTTTGATCCAATAACGGGACCCTTCTTTATGGGCTTCCACTGAGCCACAGGTGAAACTGCGGATATACTCCTCCAGCATCCTCTTCTGGTTGTCATTGGCTGCATAATCCTAAAACAAACAAACAAAAAAAACCTTTGCAAATGCTTTAAAAGGTCATCCTATTCATTTCACATCCAAAAGTACCAATGAATCAGTATGGGTTTTTTTTAGGTTGAATGTTGTCATACCTTGGCTTTTTCCAAGTTCTGACACACTTTTTCCATAAGAAAGGCATAATCGCCCCTCTTAACAGAGAACACAGCATCCTCAAATTCATGTTTGCCACAACAAACTTCACTCTTTCCCTCAACAGCACAGTTGTCTGCAGATGGGAAGGAAATAAAGGCAATGAGAAAACAGTAAAGACAAGAGAAGGAAAAAATGACAGTAAGAATAATAGAATGAAAAGTTATTTATATCAAACTGGATTTAAACTGCTCGGTATACTCACCCTTCTCAGCAGATGCCAAGCGCACCTCATAGCACTGCTTCCCATCTATTTCAGTCTTGAACAGACGGGTGTTGTAGGCACTCAGGTTCTACAAGGACGATTATTATTGGTAAACTAGTATACTAGAAATAGCTGCTGTCAGTAAGGATACAACAAGATAATGGGTTCCAGAACTGATAAAATGTGTAACTTGAATGCAAAGCAAGTCACTTTGGATAAAACTGTCTACCAAAATGCACAAATGTAAATGTAAATAAATTAATACAATATGGTTCAACTGGTTAAAATCTGTGAATCCATTAGCTAACATGGACAATAATGTTATAATACTTTTACTGTATTTATTAATCTAGCCTAATTTATTAATAAATGCTTATAATGTATTGTTAGCTCAGGACACCTACCCTCGGTTTCAAAGACAAGGCTTAAGCTAATCCCAGACTAAAATGCATGGATGAGCTGTCTCAACTGAAAATATCTTGCTCTGACATATCTTAAAATATCTCAGTTCCATTGTTTTGTCTCAAGATGCACACCAGTAACGTTTTCTTCTAATGCATTTTTGTAAAAGCTGCTTAAATATCTTAATTTAACTAAGGCCTAGTCCTGGCTTAAGCTAAGCCCCGCCTATGAAACCGGGCCCCAATGTATTCAACTAATGTTAAAGAAATGAATGTTATTATAAATTGTCACAAATTTTTTTTCCATATTATTTATTTTTATGCACTTCGTAGATGCTTTTATTTAAAAGGGTATTTATTTTAAAGGTGTCATCGGATGCCCATTTTCCACAAGTTGATATGATTCTTTAGGGTCTTAATGAAAAGTCTATAACATACTTTGGTTAAAATTTCTCAATGGTAGTGTAAAAAACACCTTCTTTACCCTGTCAAAATGAGCTCTGTTTTTAGCACACTGTTGTAGTTCATGTTGCTTTAAATGCTAATGAGCTCTGCCCCTCTCTTCCGTGGAGTGATGAGCAGACCATAGATATGTGTAGATCCCTATTCGACCGCTCCAGATACGTTGACGCTTCAGCCATCTCGCATTCACCTTAATAATCAATGAATATTCAAAGATATACACGCGTATAACTTGCTGTTGTAGACGCACACAGTCAATGTGCTCAAAGATTCGCAGACCGTTCCAAAAATGGCCGATGGCTTACGTATCGCAGCCCATAGAAACATAATGAGGCATCTAGGAATATATATCTATGGAGCATACTAAACCAGCCGCGAAACTGGCTAACTAGCACATTATTGGGAAAGGCGATTTGCAAAGATTCATAAAAAACCCTTATATTAATTTCTTCTGTAGATAAAGCTGGATCACGAATCATTCGCGCGAACATAGATGCATTTAGGCAGATCGGGGATCGGCGCATTCCCTTAAAAACTAAAGTAACGTTAATCCTCTGCGTCTTCAGCAGCTCATATGTCGGGAGTAAATGACGACTGCTATATTCATTATTACATCCAACAACAAAATGCCTTAATCACTTAATTGGAGGCATCTTGTCTTCCCCTGCACCGGAGGCGGACAGCTCACAGCTCACTCAGGGCGGGTCTAAGGTAATACGGTCTTGTCAATCAACTATCGTGGGGGGGGCCTGTACAGAACTACGTCATTCTGACAGGGCTCTTAGAACAGCCTGATTTGAGAAAGGGGATTTTAAAATAGGGATTTAAAAAACCACACATTATAGGATGGATGTGTACACATATTTATGTTCAAACAACTTGTAAAGTGAATTTTGCATCCGATGACCCCTTTAAAGGGTGTTTCCAATATGTACATTCCCTGTGATTAAAAACACAGGTTAAAACAAAGTAAAAAATAAAAGTCATATCATATTCTTTCAATGATAGCAAAAGCAGGATTTTAAGAAAAACATTTACATATTTGTAAAAAAAAAAAAAATGTAGATATCTTTATAATTATTTAACATTTTTTGTTAATACTTCATGTAACATTTATTTTATGCGTTAATAATAGGGGTGTAACAAATGCTCATGTCACAATTCGTTCAATACACAGTACTGATCTCACAACACAATACTCTAACAATACTTTAAACAAAGCCAAAATAGAGTTAAAATGGTTATTTTAATTATGACTTCTAACACATATGGTAAACGGGTAAATATACTGTTCATTAAAGTGCTCAAATCAGGGTCTCCTCCATACACAGGGTAATGGTGACACCAGAACAGAAATATTCATCATTCCGTTTAGCTAAAAATACAGTATTATGTAAGACATATGGTTGCACATTAAATTTTTTTTTACATATTGTATGTTCTTAATGCATTTTATTTTATTAATAATTAATAAATACGGAAGCTCAAATGTGTGACCTCCTGGGTTTACCACATTTGATGCAGCATTACCATATTTGATGCTAAATTAAATCATTTTCACTTTCATTTTGGGTGAACTATACATAATAAATAATGTTGCATTTTTGTATTGCAATATATATTGTGACATGATAAATTGTTACACCCCTAGTTAATATTGAAAAATAATTGATAACATTCTATATGTGCAGATTCCGCTGTGGCAACCCCTAATGGGAGTAGCCGAAACAGAGAGAGAGATAATATTCTATTTGTGTCATTAACTCCACACAGTTTTCTTATTACTCCAGTGAACTAGCTGGATCTCACACACGTGCACTATACCTTGGAGTCCAGAAATTTCTGGGCAAACTCTGCGTCTTCTAAGCAGCAGTTCCCTGAGAAGTACGCCGAGATCCCCTAGGAGAAAGGAATTATTAGGTAAAACACCAACCCAAGACTGAGCTGTCCAAAAGTCAGATTGTATAAAATTTTTACATTTATTTTACCTTCTCACCCAGACCGAGCTGTTTCTGCTTGTCTTCTAGGGAGTAGAGGGGCTCACAGCAGCAGCCCCACAGCGCCTCCATGTCACTAGGGCTCTGTTTAAAGGCCAGACTCTCCCACACTAGAGCCTTGAACTTCTCCTGCATATTTAAATAGGCAGAATTATCTAACACTTAAACCTTTGGGATATAACATTAAACTCTGATAGAGCACACATAGGACATGTTAAGTAGGGTATATGACCTTTGGTAGGTTGGGGATGAATTTGGTGTCCCCAAATGACTTGTAGTTTCCCATGTTTGCATAAAGCCCAGCAGCATATACAAGGAAGGCCTGGAAACAGACATAACGTTGTTACGACAATGAACACAGAACTGATGTTAACTTTGGTGTTTGTAACAGGTTGCTTCACCTGATACTCCTCTGCGCTCAGTCCAGCTGCAGTCGCCGCTGCCTCCAGCTGCTGTGGCGCCTGTGCGCGGAACATTTTTTGCAGCAGTACGTAGATGTTGGCAGACTCAGGAGACGTCTGGATCAGCACGATCAGGCCACCGTACCAGGATGCCCGAGAGAGGTAGTGTGCATACATTTGCTCTTTGGGAGACAGCAGCCTGAAAGCCTCCCGGCAGTCCAGAGCAGAGATCCCAATGTCATTTGGGAGGTAGTACTGAGAGTCCACCATTTCAGTCTTTAGGCAGCTTGATCGCTCTCCACTGAAAATTCACAAAAACATCAGTCTCTGATTAAATATCTTACTATGCAAAAGCACAAAATGACCTGGTTATTATTGGTGATTCACATCACAGCTTCACATCTGAACTCATCTCTCTACACACATACACAGCTAATACAAGCCAATAGTTGAGTAGATACTTTTAAATATGTCAAAATGTAAACATACACAGTCAAAAGTTTGGCTATAAGGCTGAAAGGTGAACCAGCATTGACAAAGAGAGTTTCTCTTTCACTTCTGGGACTTCAGTGATCAGCTAATACTGTTAGCACACTTGATAGTGCAGGAAATCAGACAATGAAATCCCGTAAATCTGTACCATGCAAACATGATATGTGCGATAATTCACTATACAATTATTTTATCATATATAATAGCGAACGTACGGTTTCTCTTTAAGCAATATCCAAGAAATTATTAACAACATGTAATACAACTTCTACCTGAATTGTGCGTTCAGTCCTGTCAAAATGAGCACAAGCGTCCGAATCTACTTCCGCTACTCATTCAATGGAATGACCCGCCCCTCAGCCAATCAGACGACGGAAAAGATAACTGACTGGCGTGAAAACCAATAGGAACAGCAGGTGAAAAGGTTTCGCGTCGTAGGGATTGAAAATGAAATAGTAGTTTTGTCAAAAGCAAATTTAGGAGGGGATTTTTTTTGTTTGTGTCTGTGTGTAAAAATATTAACAAACAAATATATGTTCAATAAAAAGAAATAAAGCATCGATATAGATGATTTCTGGCATTAGTGGACTTTTAGCTAATGTTTTTGAAATGAACGTTTATTGTTTATCACTTAAGTAGCCTACTTAAGTGGAATTCTTTTCCCAGCACTCTAAAATAAACTTTCTGTCAACAGGAAATTGTCTATTTGCATGGTTTGAACAGCATCTCGACCACCCAGGATCATGTATTTGTTGTGCTTTCTCGACAGTCGCAGATGGGAATAGAGAAATAGAGTTTAAATAAATTGGAATAATGGTTAAATCAATTACAAATAAATCAATCAGTCAATTTATCTTTTAAACCTTGAAAACTACTTTACTACAAAGTAAATGAACTTAATGATAAACAAGTTGTAATTTTTACACAAGTGTGAAATACTTCAAGAAATTCCATTTTTGGAATTCAATTTCTGTTCACTATTTTTATAGTAGGCTATTTTATCATAAAAACTGAGCATAACTCCCAAACATTAAAATCAGCACAGTGTTTATTCCGGTTCTGGAAGATTGGCACACTTATAAAGGGTGGGAATGGTAATCAATGTGGAGTCAGGGCATCAAGATGATCCCAGTGGCGCCAGATGAGAAGATAGTAACCTCTTTTTTGGAGGTCTGAACGGGTCAAGCACCTGCTGATGAACCGTCACCGGCTTTCTTACACATTACACTGGCCTCTTCTCTTTTCTTGGTTGGGTGATCTGATAGAGACGTAATGCCTAATACACTTTTAATAAAATGTAGTAGCCTATGTATAATAATTGAAAGAAAATACTATATTTTTCTGTTTATTGAGAAAATGTCTTTTAACATGAATATAAGCAGGTTAAAGAGTGAAAAAATATTGCTTTAGATGGTGGTGGTGTGTAAAAAACAAACCAAAACAAAAATAATTGGTTAGCAGACTTTACATACATATATATTTAATAAGTAGTCCGACCAGCATGCGTTATCTCAGCCAACAAATATGTGGTTTAGAGCAAGCCAATCACAGAAAGCAAATGTCAATAAATCACATAGATCCAGCAGGTCACTGGGACGGCACATCGACTTGCCTGTATGTTCATTCTCCTTACTAGAGGACAAAGAGAACAGAGCAAAGAAATTATTCCTTGGAGTTTTTTACATTTGATTTGAATTTCTTTACGGATGCCTGTGATTCCAGCATGGTTCTATGCCACCCAAAATTTGCTTTGATCAAAAATGGATGCATGTATCTGCATTTCAGAGATAAAGTGAAGTGGGACCGACATGAAAATGAAGATCTCCTCTGCAGTGATACCACCTATGAAATGTATCCTTACAGATATGTTTGGGCATTAAACAATGGACTACTATTACAAGCCCAGACTCAAACATGCTTCTCAGCGATTCATGTGGGGAATGGGTAACTTTAAGGTAATGTTTCAAGCATATCGAGGCAACAGAGTTGTTAGTTTTGTTATTTGATTTGGGTATTAAAACTACTCACCTGTTCACTTAGTTTTTAAATTGCACTAGTTGCACAATGTGTCATATTTGTTGTATTGATGGTAGTTACATATGTTTTTAGGAATGTTAAGAGATTATTTCAAGTGTTAACTTCTCATTTTTAAATATTTACTATGATCTCTGCATTTATTTTTGTGCTTTGTTTGAATTACTGGATTATGTAACTGTGTTTTGGTCTGTTGCCAGTGCCACATCCTCTTGACACTGTCTGTATTTGTATGATAGTGGCAATTATGTCTTTATCTTAGTTAACTCAAGTTCACAGGAAATAAGAAAATATGATTTTTTATTGCTATTAATTCATGTAGAATGTACACTTTTTTTAAGCTGGTTGTAGTTTTCCTGGAATCGTGAGTGGCAGTTATTATTCAAAACCAAATGATTATCTAAAAGATCTGAGTTCTCAGAAAAGTAAAAAACCATCTTGTTTTGACAGATGCAAACCTATCGGTGATTAATGGCCAACTGTCACATGGAACATGAGGGGAGGGTCTAAAGGCCTCTGCAGAGAAAGTGGTTATAAACATGAACATGCCTAGAGATTACAACCAGTTATCTGTGAGTATGCCAATTGCTCATTTTTTGAACATGACCATACGCCACCTGGTAACATGCCTGACATGAGCACATGATCACTTTGAGTCATCTTACATTTTAAAATGACTGCAAAGCGTTTGGAAACGGTTAGGGATCAACTAAGTGACGAGTGCCATGGAAAAGCTAGAAGAAAGCAAGTATTCATTGAGCAGAAGAAAAGGAGGTGAGTACAAAAACTAAACCTAGTTAATGATAGTCACATGGAAATACAAATCAAATACTGACTATAGATACACTGTGCATTCAGAGTCTGCCATTGTTTGAAATATCATTCATTGCTGATTCCACTGAAGCTGCATTTACAATGATATTTAAACAGTGCCATTGAATTCATTTGAACTATTCTGAGGATTTGGGACAAAACAAACATACTAAATTGTTTAAATTTCATTTTAACTCATTTTAATCAGCAAAGAAAAACATAAAGTGCTTAAATTGGGAACTTTCTGGTGGCATGCAAAATCCTTGCTATCATGCCTTTTAGTATGTTTGCAAATTACTAAAATATTCAGATAATGCCCAAATGGCAAATCGGCACTATGCAAAACAATTATTTGCATACCACCAGATAGTCCATAACTTTATTTAAATTACAAAAACTAAACCTAGTCCATGAGAAATGCAAATGTAGACACTCTATACATTTTGAGTCTGCTGTGTGGAAAGATATAGCAAATAACTGAATGAATAAGACACTGATTGTCATTCACTGAAGCTGAATTTACAATGAATGTGTTTTTTTTTGCAAATAGTGCCATTACATTCTTCAGAACTAACCTGAGAAGCTGGGACCAAATACACATATTAAAACTAATTTCATTTTTAACAAATTTTAACCTCTGTTAACATGCCTTCTGCAAAGAGCCATTTTGCTAAAATATTCAGATAATACTCAAACAACAAAACGGGCATTTGCAAAAGGGCATGCAAAAGTCAGGATACAGAGGAATTTTGACAATTATTTGCATGCCATCAGATAGCCCATAACTATATTTACCTAAAAGTCCCTTTAGTAGTTAAGCAATTTTTGTTATTCTTGTTAATATAAATAAAATTAAAAAATTAAAATAAATATAAAATAATTTGATAGATTCATGATGCAAAAATCAGCAATTGTTTTACCTTTATTTGTTTACCTTTTCAGGCAAAAAAAGAAAGAGATTTCAAAGTGAGTGTAAAAAGCAAGTAAATGCACGTGGGGTTGTATTCTCAGAAGGCATGACATTGTATCAGAAGCTGCAGGCAACTACGCTTGGTAGTGATAAGACAAAGTGACGCAGTCATGACGTCTCTTTTTCCATCAGTACTGCTGCTGCCCTCTGTCTTCAGAGAACATGGTGGCTTTAGAATGTTCTGTTCTCTGAATGACGCTAGTAGAGAATCAGCCCAATAGCAGCATGCTCATACAACCAAAACAATGTCATTTAAAATGTTTGCATCTTTATGGTAAAGACTAGTCCATGAAACATTTAAATGCAAATGTTTTTGAGTATTGCATGTAGATACACTATGCATTCTGAGTCTGCCGTACTGAAAGATATAGCAAAGAACTGATACAGCAAAACAACTTAATTTAAAATGCATATGTTTTGTGGTTATTCAAATTCTCTAATTTTAAATACAGGGTCTGCACAGAATGGAGAAAAGCACATTCTCGTTTGGCGGCAAGGAGCAGGAGGAGGAAGGAGAGTCAGCTGTTCAAGGAGTTAACTGCTCTTCTGCCTCTAGACCCCAGTATGGATGGCCAGCTAGACAAAGCGTCAGTCATACGTCTCACAATCGCTTACCTGCACCTGAGGGATCTTATGAACACCTTAGACTCCTGTGCACTGTCCATGATGACACAGTCCTCTCCTCCTTCACCAGGTAGAAAGAAAAAGGGTTAAAAGTAGAAACGGGGTTAAAAGAAAGCAAGTTTTCTAAAGGCCATTGTGATTGTAGGAGTATCGGCTAAATCTCCTGAGAGGGAGTTGCTAGACTCTGCCCTCGGAGGGTTTGTGGTTTTGTTGTCTTTGAATGGCAAGGTCATCTTCACCACTAAGGGCATAACTACACACACTGGAATTAACCAGGTGATGACACTAAAACTAAATGAATTGCATGTACTTGGAATCACTTTACCGGCAATTTTAGGAAATCTCAGATGTTTCTCTTCCAGATGGATTTGATCGGAAGGAGTTTGTTTGAGTTCTTGCATCCATGTGATCAGATGGAGGTCAAAGACATTCTCACGAGACTGATCGGTGAGCATTTCTTGCTGAAAAGATCGGTTTCAACAATAAATTTTGGTTTATGATCTGATTGGCTCCTAATATTTCAGGAAACCGAGGACAGCAAGAATGTGAAGTGTTCCTCAGAATAAAAAGTGTGAAGAACCAGAAGCTCACTCCTTGGAAAGTAAGAATCTATTGTTGTCTTTCCATTATTCGCATAAGAGCACACAATCTTCATTGTTTTCACATCTTTGCTTTCGCTGTCTGAAGATTATTCAGTGTACTGGAAAGAAAAAGTCATCGGCTACACCTGGATTCAGTTGTCTAGTTCTTCAGTGCAGGGTTCTGCCCATGCAGGAGGTCATTGAACTAAATGCAGCGCTGAATATTAGTACGTTTATGAGCGTACACAGCCCAGACATGAAGTTCACCTACTGTCACTCAAGGTACGACCTCACAAATGCAAGAAGCTAAATGCTTTCACAATCTTTGGACTGTCTTCATATTTGAAGCTCTTTTTTGGCTTAGGGTTGTGAAGTTGACAGGCTTTCGTGACACAGAGCTGTTGGGCCAATCCGTGTACCAGTACTATCATCCGTCTGACTGCCAGCAAATCCGCAAGGCACACGTTTACTGTAAGAGGGATATCTTGTCAACTGTTTTCCACTTTGTATGCTTAATTTGACTTGTTATATTATGCCTTATGTGTTAAATTAAAAGTAAAAACTAACAACACCCATGTCATTCCAAACCCATATGACTTTGTTAATTCAAAGATACTGCAAGTCTTAGTCAAACTATTTACTACTTTTTTTTAGTAAACTCTTTTGTTTTCTATGGGAGAAAGAATGTCATACAGATTTGGAGTGAGATGAGAATGAGCAAATAACAGAATCTTTCATTTTTTTGATGAACTGTCTCTTTAATAGTGTTCCTATATCTGTCCGAAACAGTGCTTTCCAAGGGCCAGGTGTCGACAGGTAAATATCGGCTGCTTCACAGACATGGTGGCTATGTGTGGGCAGAGACAGATGCGTCATTGGTGTGCAACAGTCGTACTGGTGTGCCAGAGAGTGTTGTCTGCATCAATTACATTCTTAGGTTAGAAAATTAGCACTAGCAATGCCAAGGTCATAGGTTCAATTCCAAGGAAGTTTTATTTTATTTTTTGTTCACTTTGTACCATTGTAGTGGAGTGGAGCAGCCCGAACTGACATATTTGCTGAAGCAGACAGAACAACTTCTGAAACCACGTGAATCCCAGCCTGCCGCTTTTCCACTGACCGCAGCCCAGCTAGACAAAAGCTGCCTTAGAACCAAATCAGATGAGCACAATTGTCCTACAACACCTCTAAACCAAAGAGGTAAAATTAACAGGTGAAAATATCACAGGATATGGTGTTTCAAATATTAAAACCAGTTTATGATATTGAATTTTGTTTTTGCTCAGAGAGGGACATACAGGAAGTTCATGACTGTACAGAGATCACACATAACACAGAAGAGTGCTGCAATTTCAATTGCGTGAGTACCTGTGGTTTCAGATGTCAGTAATTATTACTTTGAATTAATTGAATTATTACTGTACTCACAGACCAAACAGATTTACACTGCTGTTCAAAAACTTGGCATCGTAAGAGACTTTAATGTTGCAAAAAGCCTTTTTTTATTTAATGAAAAATACAGTAACATTAATATTGTCAAATATTATTTCAATTTAAAATAACTTTTCTTTTTGAATATTTTAATATAATTTAAAACGTAATTTATTCCTGTGATGGCAAATTATCAGTTATTTATTCTCAGTTTTTAAAGCAGTCGGTCTGTAACACTTACTGACCCCAAATTTGTGAATTTTAGCATACGTAGTTGTGAAAAACCTTCCTTTGTGCTGTGCTTTACTGTAGGATCTGTGTGAGTTAGACTTGGACAGTCTGGCTCCATACATTCCAATGCACGGAGAGGACTTCCTGCTAACTCCCATTTTAGAGGGGACAGAGGACAGCACCGAACTAAACATGTGTGGACCATCATTTAATAATCCACATCAAAAACTGGACCCTCAAAATTCAGAGGGAACGGTCTTTCTGCCTGTAAAGAGCCTTGCACATGCCCAACAAAGTTTCAGTCATTCTTTTCTAACAAACAGGTGCGTCTAATAAGAAAAGTCATTTCCTATTGTACAGTAATGCTTCTTTATACATTTTGCAAACCATTAATAAACAGTACATTTATTATGTTATAGGATCAGAGATACTAACCTGATATCAACACAGCAGTGGAATGAGAGCCTAGATCATGTGAACAGAATTTCAAAGGTACTGTGCTCATATGCATACAAAATATCTTTGTTACAGTTACTTCTGCTCCTCCAGTTTACACTCTACAATTCTGCTTAGACTTAATGGAAATATTTCCAAAAATGTACATATTAACAATACTGTGTCTAAAATAATATTCAAAATTCAATATTGATTTTAAATATTTAAATAGTATTTTGAGATTTGAATGAAGGCATTAAGTAACTGGACTCATTTCTTCTTCCAGGTTTATAATTCTAATAATAAACAGCATAATTATCAACTCTTCTCGACTGAAAGTGAGACGTATCATTGGAGGGAGGATGCACTTAAAGTTTTGCAACATCCCAACAGAACACACTGGAGCTTTGGTAAGAGATCACTTCCAGACTATTTTCTCAATTTACATGACACATTTTACATTTTCCACAATTCCACTAGATGGATCAACACCGAGGCCATATAGTGGAGACCCAAATCCACTTGGAATAAACTTCAGATCGCTTTCAGAGAATCCTAAGCGTCATCTTCAGAACAGAAGACACCATGCTGATGTAAAATCGCTCACAGCACCTTTGACTCTGCCTGTGTTGAGCGGCTGGGAGTGTGAGGTCAATGCACCTCTTGACCCCACATCATATTTGCTCCAAGGGACAGAAATTATAGCTGTTCTGGACCAAGTGGCCTCAAGAGTGCCTTGGTGCTGATACAAAACTACATACAACAGTACCAATGTGCATCACTTACATACACTCGGTCATTAATGCATCTTTATAATAACAACACTTACCAGTAGTCAACACCCGCGAGCATTGGCTTAGACAAGAGTACATTACTAAAACCTGTGTGATTGTGGTAAATTCTGTTTTTATTCATCATAATATAATAACATAATATTGGGCTTTGCACTCTAAATGACTCCTTTCTGAGGTTACAATGTTAATGCCCATTCACAACAGGGCAATAACTATGACAATAAAGATTGACTTCTAAAACTTTCTAATTCTCAGACAATAGGGATGTTCACACCAAAACTGTAACGATAACGACAAAGAGGAACAATATTATTGGAATAACTTTCAGAATCAAACTTTTCAGAAGTCAAAAAAAAAAAAAAATCGTATGTATAGCAGTAGACTAAACTGCATGCACATATAATATACAGAACTTTATTGTCTGCTGGTGTGAACTGACCTTTAGTATGGCGTTGCATCATCTTCCATTGCTGTGTTGCATTTCAAAATCTTCTAGAAACCTTTATGAATACATAATGATTTATTGTTTGCACTGTTACAAATTTGTCTCAATTCACTCTTTTTAATGTTTTTTTTTTATTATTTTTATTTTAAAATAGCTTGTTTTAATATGACGTCAGAGTGTGTCTGGCACTCTAGTTGTTCCCTTAACATCTTGTTTCCATTTTATCAAATGGTATATTATTAACATACCAACTCATAGTAGTTTCATGCTAATTTAATAAAGTTTTGCATTGTTCTTGCAAAGCGCCATCTGAATGGTGTGCACTCATCACTCGTAGTTTAATAATTTTCCATAAAAAGTGTTTTAATTATACACATAGATTAAAGCAAAAAAAAATCTTCTGACTGAAAATTTTTCCTCGGCCAAACCACATTCCACAGCCATACCTGTCACACACCCAGTTTAAGAGCCCTGTTTTTCTTCTTGTAATTAGGAGCGCTTGTCCTTCTAATTTAGGAGCACCTTCTAATCAATAATAAAACAATTCTGATAAAAAAATTTGCCTTCTTAATACAAGGTGACATTTGACTCAAAGTGATTTACAGGGGCATTTTCTTTTTACCTTTGTAAATGCATTTTTCTAATTTTATTAAATGTATGCAGTGTTTCCTCTAGGATATTTTCCAGCTGTGGTAGCAGGACTCATTTCCCATGGACCACGCCCCCTCCCCACCCAAGAATCACCTGCACTCAGAATTGAATTTATTTTAACTAAAAAAGACAAGTAAATAGTAAATAATAAAATAAGAACAAATAAATTAATTACAATCAATAGCACAAACAAAAACGATAAGATGCAAATTATTTTCAGTTAGGTCTAACTATAATCTATTCAACTGTAAAATAACACTGGATAGTCTTCACTGTATAATGAAAGACAGCAGCAGGTTTATTTAGGCTGCTGTCTCTTTAAGACCTCATGCATGGATCTAATATGTTACACATGGCTCTATGCTTACTTTTCTTTTTAGGAGCGCTTGTCCTCCTAATTTAAAAAATATAGGAGCACCTTCTGATCAATAATCAAAAATTCTGATAAAAAATTAGCCTTCCTAATATGATGTGACATTTGACTCCTTAAAGTGACTTACCGGGGTATTTTCCTTTCACCTTTGCAATGGGATCATTTTCATCTTTGTCAAATTCAAAAATTTATGGTTATAAGGTTTTTAAAAATTATATTTAAAACAATATAATAAGTAGTAGAATAAGACAAATAAGTTACCAATCATATGAAATTAGTATTAATAAAATTATTTGTACTACAGAGGTGGCACAGAAGAACTCAAAAGTGGCTTGTAGTTGTAGGTACATTTTCAGACGTTTAGTGAGGCTCAGAGCTGGCATGAGTGCAACTAAATTTATAGATTCATGTGGAGATTAAAGTTTTAAATATAAATTTTGAATACAGAAATATTAAATGAATTAAATAACTGAAATGATACGCTAAAAATGAAACTGAAACCACCAGCAGGCGGCGGTAAGTCACTGATTTTTTTCACTGAATCATTTATTCAATTGATTCGTTCGGACGGCTGATTCATTCCGGAATGAAGCAAGTGACTGTCTTATCATGAATCACTTACTCACTAGATTCGCTCAAAAACACAGTTCATTCATGAATGAAATACCGCTGTGTTTGCTTTTAGAGATGCGCAGCGGCTCAGCTGTTACTTTATTTGGAACTATTTTCCTTGATGATAGAGTAAAATCATGCATTAATTGTTTATTGACCTGTTGTATTAAATCAATATCACATTTGCAAACTCCCTTAATAGTTATTAAAAGCTGTCACTCTCCTTATCGCGATCTGTGGGCGCACAGAAAATGAGAGCGCGCGAGTGAGTTATCAAGACTCAAAAGCACGTGCAAATGTGAAACATTCCGTCGGAACCTGCGGGAATGAGTAGAATTATTATTAATATCCGCAATCCCGTGCCGAAATTCAAGTTCTGCTCTGTGTTCTCTGCTACTTAACCCGACTGTGAATACAAGTAGCTGTAAGCAAGCATTGTTGTCAGTGAGAAGCTGCAGCCGTGGCGGGATGATTTCTGGTGTGCCGGCAGAACAACAGTGCGCTACATGTTTCTTTTCCTCATTTTTTTCCAATTGATGGAAACTGTCGTAGAGACAGAAAACTTTAATCCCTGATAACTTTTATGGAGTGAACACGGAGCAGTTTTTCCTGCAGGCGTGGACCCAGAGCGAGTGATTACAAAACGCTTAGAGAGGAGAGAGAACGTTTCCTCCACTCCAGGCTTTGATCACATCCACCTCAGCAGGCGGAATACACCTCGCCTTCCTTAATTTAAGACCTATTCAAACTAAAAATTAAGACTTTTATTACACTACTTGATAAATGTAAGCATATTTACGACCTTAAAATTAGGAAAAGTGAATTTAAGACATTAAGGACAGGCGGAACCCTGATATTGACGGAAATCCGTCGTTGACTCGCAGCAATTGACGGAAATCCGACGTAGCGACGGACAACTTTAATCCCTGTATAGACGGTTTCAACGGCAACATAAACAAACGTTACTGCGCATGCGCGCTTTTGTGGCCCTAACTTAACTTCCGGTAGACTTCCAAATAGAATCAATAACAACAGCTAAGTCCCTCTAGAGTAGATTATTTTTTGATAACAAGCAAAATATGTTTCCTGCGTGAATCAGACGAATTTACTAAAAATGCAGATTCATTCTCTGCCAGCAGGAGGCGCTTTAAAGCGGGAGAACTAGAGGTTTCCCCGGTAACGGCTGTAGACAGCAGCGCTGAGCTTACAAACGCTGCTTTATCAGGCATATAACATGCAAGATGAAATGAAAATGACATCGAACATTTTCTAAAGACAGTCTTCCTTCAGAAATACAGTGATATAAAAACACCTGCGCCTCGTTTTGATTTTTAAACGTGCATTATGTGCTCATGTTTATTCAACGAAGCCTTTTGGAAAATCAGTCAGTTTTGATATCATGGCGGGTCGCCACAAATAAATAAATGTATGGGAAACACATCCTACAGCACAACAACCTGAGCCCACCTTCATTACTCACCACTTTAACTTTAACTGCGTTTGTAGTCGGCACCACTCGCCAGAATGATAAACAAACACAGACCGGAAGTTAACTTCGGGCCAGGCGCGTTCGCCCGATGAAACCGTCTATACATGGTGCGGGTCACACACCCTCAAATATGATTCGCCATGTTAAAATGACGTGACGCACGATGAAAATTTACCACTTTTTAGATAAATTATTAGCTGTGTCTGAAATCGCTCACTCGTTCACTCATTCACTAACCCCTATATAGTGTATGGCAGTTGAGTGGACTATATCAGAAGGAGTGAACGAACGGATTCGGACGGTGACGTGTACACTGCGCGTGAGACTTGGCTGTTGCAAAAACATCTTCGTCACATATGTACTTTTATATTACATGTACCTCATTTTAGAAAATAATATTAATAGCAATAACACTTAAAATGACTTAATATTGTAATCAGCTTTGTGGTTTCATTGATGGTATATTATTAATTTGTTTTGTAATGCTTAGCTATATGTTCATAATCATTAAATACTATTAAAATACTGTAAACAAAAATAAACTCACATTAAAACATGTTCATAATTTTATGCATTTATTTTTTGTAGTATCTTGAAACTCTCCTGAGCAGCGTTTTGCACTCAGATAAGATGAAAATGGCCATAGAGCCTTAATTTGACATCAGAATGAATACGCTACCAACCAAAATTTTTAAACATCCACCAAAATATCATCATTTTTGTAAATTAAACGGCATCTCTCATTCAAACTCGCTCGCTCCCGCTCTCTCTTCCAGCTCGTCGGTTCTCCGCATTGGATTGTGGGAAATAGTGCTTCAGCGAGTGTACATTGGTTGTACACTCGAAATCAGAATGCATTGTGGGTAAAAACTAGTGAACGAATGTAGGGAATGAAGTCGTTCACTCAGAATTCGGACAGCACTACAAAATGGCTGACACCCGATATAGTGCACTATGTAGTGGATAGGGAGCGGTTTCGGACACAGCTATTGTGATTGTCATGTTTTACCGAGACGACGGGAGAATCAGCACCTGCACGGTCGAAGAAGCCATGAAGGTCTGAAGCCAGAAGACAGACAGACCAACAAAAACGAGCGTAAGCATCGGTAAGGCTTAGAAAAGTAGGAAAGATTTAGTGAGGAAGAAAATCCTTAGTATTGAACCCAAGTCGTTTCTTTTTCTGTTGGACAGGTAAGCAGATTCTTTGTGTAGACCGCCGTCTAAAACTCACTAGTATCAGCGTAAATTGCGTAAAACTCATTCTGATCCACGTTAGATTGCCATGCAGCGTCTGAAACTATATTGGTACTTAAAATACCGTTACGCCAAAAACGGTGGTGCAAATGCCAGCTAAAGAACTCCTGAATGTACCTAATGTCTAATACATCTTTTAAGCATATTCCTATTGTCATGTTAGCACTGTTAGTACTGATTACACATCTACAAAACAATAATACATGTAATAATGCTTGTAATAATACATAAATATTAGACCAGCTTCATCGCAACAGTTTTTAATGGGGGGAAAAAAACTAACAAAGAATACAGTGTTCTACAGAAAATTGCATGAATCAAGAAATCAAATCAAGGGGTATGAATTTACACACAAAACAATGTTTGTATATACACAACTAGTTTCAAATTTATTCATTTAAAAGATGGCTAAAATAAGTAGATTTTGTGTGAAAGACCTGTTGTTTGGTTCTAGTATCCAGATTTATTTTGTAATGGTATTCCTGTGAAAACAAGATAAAATGATTAACAAACAAAATGTAGATTGAGCGAAATAGCTGGAATGGAAATCGTGAATAAATACTTACGCGTTCATGCTCTTCCCGCTGCCACTCAGCACAATATAAGGAGTTTTCTGGGACTTCTGCTTTTCCTGCAGAAGAGCAACGGTACCCAGAGGAGTGTCACTGCTGCTCATCTTCTTCAGCAGCTGCAGGAAAACAAACAGGCAAAAAGTCACATGACTTTTGTCCCATACTAGAATCATGAATTAAGACTTTATGATTTTAATGTGTCAGTTAATTGCGTTTTAATATGCTTGGTGATCTAAAACAAAACATACCGCCTCTTCCTCAAGCTTTTTCATCCTCCGCTCTGTCTTCATCTTGCCAGAGCCCTTCCCATGGAAACGATGGGACAGCTGTCTGAAAGCCTGGAGGACGACAAAGGAGGCTGAGCACTTATACAGACTAGGGACGTCACGAGAACTGATACGACGAATTGTTGAATAAAGTCGTTATTTTTCTTTTCTTTTCGTACAAAAAGTATTCTCGTAGCTTCATAACGTTACGGTTGAACCACTGATGGCAGATGGACTATTTTGACGATGTCTTTCATACTTTTCTGGGCCTTGACAGTGTTAATTTGTTTGGCAGTCAATGGGACAGTCACAAGCCTCCCGGTTTTCATTCAAAATATCTTAAATTGTGTTCTGAAGATGAATTAAGCTTTTATGGGTTTGGAACAACATGGGGGTAAGTGACTGACAAAATTTTCATTTTGGGGTGGAGTAACCCTTTAAAATCCTACTGGTACTTGTTTTTCTTCAGTAGCGTAAGTACCGATGGAACCGAAGGTTATCCTTATTATTGGCTAATATTAGTCTACTGGTTTAAATAATTGTTGTTTATGGTAATGGTTTTAAAAAAATGTCAGTGAATTTAAACTAATGCTTGCATTCAGAGTATAGGTGTGTGTGTGTGTGTGTGCGCGCACAAGTGCGTGTGTTATTTGAAGGCCAAGTACCACTAATGTTGTGTTTTTGTAATGTTAAATAAAGGAGTTAGTATTTAAGTATTGTTATTTTTTTCCCGTGGTATCGAGTATCATATATTTATAGTGGTATTGGTACTGACTACTAGATTTTTGGTATCGTGACATCCCTAACACAGATATTTCAGAAGGAGGAAGTTGTCTGATGTGACTGGTTGAGAACAACCACATGTGCACAGACCTCTTTAGGGCAGAGCTTGCGACCAGATTCGTCAACGTATTCGATCTTGATGTCTGGCTTGTAGTTATCCTTTTCTTTGAAATCCTGTGTGAAGCCTCTATATTCCTCCCTCCTGCTGTACTTGTCATCAATATTCCTGTGGTGGACAGAACAGGAAATGGAAACATCTTCGCTTTTTATAATAATAAACAACCACTGGCGAAAGTTTTGTTACATCTACTTACATCTTGTCTTCGATGCAGTAGTTATCATTTGGCAGAGCTCCTTTTGGGGTTTTGACACGAGCCACCTTCTGCATTTGTGTGTCCAGCAGTCCTGAAAAGGTTAAATGCATGTTTTTTTTTTTTGTTGTTGTTTTTTTTTAAAGTTATATTTAAGAGCATTTATGCCTTTATTGGATAGGACATTAGAGAGCAGACAGGAAAGCATTGAGTGGAGAGAGAGGGGCGGGATCGGCAAAGGACCTCAAGACGTGAATCGAACTCATGTCGCCGTGAGCACAGTTGCTCTATGTTGGTGCACTAACCCTAAGGCTATTGGAGCCGATTGTTTTGTTTTTTATATATATATATATATATATATACACATATACATATACATATATATATATATATATATATATATATATATATATATATATATATATATATATATATAAAAATTTGATAAATTCTATTCGGTTCAAAATCAGATTTGGTTGATCTCACCTTTGTTTTTGCACAGAAGTAGAGCGGCAGCAAGACCAGAGTTGACAATGGGCTCTTCATCCAGAATAGTCGTGGAGGCTGTTGAGAACTATAACAAAGCAGAAAAATCATGTTAAAGTGAGGGTTTCACAGTCCAACTGAATTGCTGTCAGTGTGGTGAGCAGAACACTCACATCTGCCTGGTTTTTCTCCTCATCCAGGTTGACGGTGCTCCAGCCCACGTTGTCATCCATATCAGAATCTGACTGTCCGCCTCCTTCTTTCTCATTGTCCTTTTCAAAGTCCTGTATGACCCAAACAAATGAGACACATTTAATACCAGCAAGTGAAATAATATAGCTTAAGTGGGAAAGGGTTGGAATAGTGCGTACCATAATATCCTCTTGGTCCTCTCGGTTGCCTGACAGCCCGTAGGTGGGGATGTCTCCAAGAGTGCGGCAAAATTCAGAGGTGGCATTAAACACAATGTTGTTCCTTTTGTCTGGGTCATTGTCATCATCTTCCGTCTTCACCACCTGATTCATGTGCTGAGCCACCTGAAAACACCAATACAAGGAGAGATACAAAAGAAACAGTTGAACAAACATTATTATTGTTAATTAGGGCTGCCCTCGGCTAAAGATTTTTCTGGTCGACAAGTAGTCGTTCGTTTTAAGCATTAGTCGACTAATCGCACATTTATTAATAAACCATTTAAATCATTATAATGTGCCTTTAATTGCCTACATAGCCTATAAAGCTTGCCACAGCACACCGCAGAAGCAATGATTATGAATGTGTCAGAGAAAAACAGTAGGAGGCTGCATTAACATTTTAATAATGTATTGATACACTAGTGCTTTCTTTGTTTTTCAGCATAAGAGAGGAAGTCGACGACACTTGTCATCTCCGCAGCAGTGATGCGCCTGTATGCATGTTTCATACAGATTACATAATCAGAGAATATTTGTCTTTCATTTGAATAGGTTCATTTGAAAGTAGACATTTCACTCTCTATAGATATATTTTAATATCTGTAAGGCAAGTATACACAGAGTTTCGTGCTCAAGTTCACAGAGACCGAGACGGCAGAAAGCACATCCTGTTTGCTTTCTTTATTTTACAAAAGCGCATTGTTATTATGAGTACACTCAAATAAACGTACAGTCTTTTCAGATTCAAAAGATGTATTACTCTTATCTGTATGACCAAAGATGACGGAGTATTTTAAGAGCAAGTGACCGCTCCAGTGCTTCTATCTGTACTGCAGTGAGCGCTACTGTTCAGCTTCCACACACTCCACATAGACAGTTCAATAGTGCACATTTCTCTAGGTTAACATTAGATTGAACGGCCATGTAAAGTTGCTAATACTTGCATATTTCAGATGAGCCATATTTGAGGTTGATGAATGATAGGCGAGCGTTTGGATGTCCTGCCCGAGTACTGTATTACAACAAAGACCAGCCGTTAACGATCTGTCCGTCACAGACTGTGTGTCTTTGCCTGTAGATTTTTTTTATTTTAATTTTCTTCTGCGACTAATAAAATTTTGGTTGACTATTAGGGGCAGCCCTATTGTTAATTATTATAAATAAGTATTATTCAACATAGGATTAACACAGCTACTAAAAATTTATGTAATTTGGTTGCCTTTTACTTTGTAATTTCACTAACTTTATCAAGTAGAACATACATAATACAAAGATAATGCAGTGACATCTGTTGGATGGGAGGTGTACTAAAAAAGTACACATTTACAGTACATTCAACCACTGCTTCAGATAAAAACATTTTTAAAAATACATACCAGTCCCTCCAGAATTTCGTGACTATTTTTTCTCAGATTTTTGCAGCCTAAATTGACTGTCTTTGCGGCAGCTTTTCTCAAAATTTGCAGCATTTCTTCTATTGTTTTGCAGTGAAAATATACACTGCAAAACATACATATACCACAGACAACATTGTTCTACCAATTTAATTACTTTTCTGAATTCAAGGACCATTGAGAGAAACAAAAAGAGAAACTTGAGTGTTGTCCTCTATAAAGCCTACTGTGTCATATTTAATGCATTTCTAAAGATTAAATTATCAACATGATCAAAACTTTAAATTTTTTTAAAACATTAGCAAAATCATTAGTATTAGAAAAATCATGTTAAAATGTATGTATCAAAGAATGATACAACAAGCTTTTGAAGAACGTTTATTTGTTCATCTCTCAATCATCATTTATGAGTACTGAATATCATATCGTTATAAAAAAAATAAAATAAAAATTAATTTACATCTTTGGCCATATGAATAATAACTGCACCAAATTGCTATTTTTGCTCAGTTTGGGCCTCCGAATAATATTGAGATGTTTCTCCCCTCCATATTCTCACTATATGGGCCATAAAAGCATGATATGCATGTGTGTGTCAAAACAAAACGTCACAATTTTTTTTGCCTTTTATATTTTTGTCTAAAGGTTAAAAAAAAAAGTTCCATTTTGATTATTATTGAATTATTTCAAGCTTTACATGGCTAATAACAAGTTTATATTTTATAATATAACAAAGCTAACTTTAAACATCACGGTAATTTAGAAGAATACACAAAAAGTCTTTAGTGGTTTGATAAATATCATAGCTAATACACAAATCTAAACGGCTATTTGAAAACTTTACTTTCTTTATTCTCCATGACCAGAGCGTCAGAAAGAGAAAGTAGCGCAGCCTGTTGTGTTTACAGGGCTAACCATGGAAACCGCACGATTTCTGTTGTCAGAGAGTGAATTTACATTTTTACTCAGCGTCTCCTTCACTAGTTCCGTCACGCTCCTTGTCTATTTTGGGGCTGTTTACAGAGTGTGCGAGCCTCTTTTATGCAGCATACATGCAGTGTCGATAAACTGAGCCAGTAGATGGAAATGTCACTCTTGTCACTTCTGTGTGTGTGTTAGAGAATGCACGATCGATTCGAAGTTGGTTTTGGCTGAATGCGTTTTGCGATGGCGTCACACAAGGCGTCTAGGCCCAAATTCTGCAGCAATTTAGAAAACTGCAAGCGTCACCGAATTATCTGAATTATTAGTTTGCTAAATTTTGCACTAAAATCCTGGAGGGACTGATATATACATGTGTATATATTACTCTGCATTGCCGGAGCAGTGCTTTAGGACTGAAAAGTGCTGACCTTTTCTCCCGAGTCTTTAAGCATTTGTTTTTGTCTGAGTTTCCTTTGTTTCTCAAGCTGTTTCTGGAGCTCCTGCTCAGCTTCATCCTCTTCTAATACAGCAGGCTCTGGAGGGGTGAAGTCCTCTGAAAGAGACAAGGAGAAAGCGTGTGAGTGCAGAGAATAGTGATGCAATTCATTTGAATTTCAAAGGGAAGAACAGATGCCTTGAGAAATAGAAAAAAACAGGTTTTAACTTTAGACATGAAAAAGTTCTCTCTAACCATCATCACTAATGTCCATATCAGCCATTCTAATGTCATCTGACTGCTGGAGGACATCACTGGTCTTGCTGCTGGTTTCTATAGCAATATCTCCAGGCTCCGCCCCCTCCTCCTTATCAGCTTGCTTTCTACCTCGACCTCGAGACCTGAGTGCCAAACCGGTTTTGAGTTGAAATAACTGTGGTGTCACTGGAGTTTTCAACAGCAAATGAGTGAAGGCTTTACCTGGAGCCAAAATCTGAGCTTCGAGTTTCATCCACCAAGAGGTCATCAGCCTTGAGTATTTTCTCTTTCTTTCTGATTTTCTTGACTTTGCATTTGGTCTTCTTAAAGCCCACCTGGTGTCACGCATGTCATAAAAAAAAAGAACATCAGTGAAGAGAAAAATCTAATTCAAAACCCAGTGCGCTTAAACAGATTATTCTCACCATCTCATTTGGTGTGTAGTATTCACTGGCGAGGCTGAGAGCAGGCATGTCCAGAGACTGGGCCTGATTGCGCAGGTTCTCTCGGATGGCCTGCAGCTCCCGCTCTCTCTCACCCCCTACGAAACCTCCAGCACTAAGCCTAAAACTCTTCTTCTTCTCCCCCTCGATCTCCTCATCGTACTTTGACAGCACAGACTTTGGCTTGAACTGGAAAGAATTCAAAGGAACACGTTGAATATTACGCAAAGAAGAGGAAATTACATAGCAGGTTTTTTTAATTGGTTAATAACAAATATCAGTGGTATTTTTGGCCATGTGTGGTTTTAATGCATTTGGAATTTCAGATGCAATCTTACAATGACCATGTCATCCACACTCTCCTCTTCTTCGTAAGGTTTATAATCTGGCTTCTTCTTCTTTAGCTCCACATTTTTATCTGCTTTCTCTTTGTCCACCAGACCTACATTCACCAGCACATCCTCCTCCTCCTCCAGAACGCCTGTGAAAATCACCCACACAGAGAAACTTTGAGTGTGCCCACGAGAGTGTGTGTAGGTGGTGTCAGATTTAGCAGATGCTTGTTCATCTAAAGCAACAGTAAATTTTATCCACATTCAGCATCATGTTAGCTCACCTTTGTCTTCCAGAGTTAAGATAACTGTTTCCCCCTCTCTGAAAGACTCCATCTTGTGTTGAACCTTCAGCCCTTTGAGATTACGTGAGCTATATGCGTCCTGATTAGTAAAAACAGATCAATCAAATCAACATCTAAATGAATATGCAGTACTATGATAATAATAGATAATACATTACTAAGAAATACAAACATATAAAAAAAAGAAACTTTTCTACCAACAACTGTTACATGATCAAAGTTATTTCACTATTTTCAATCGGTTTTTATCCCGATTAAAGTAGTGGTTCTCAACTAAGGGACCAGGGCCTGTTAGGAATCTCAGCAAACCTTGAAAGGGACCTAAAAATTAAATTTTAAATGATTTAAAATAAGGCAAAATAAATATTTAAATGAGCTAAAACAGCCCAAAACCAAGATATTTCTTATTTTAATTCACCCCTTAACAACTGGCATTTTTTCTTTAAGAAGCAGGTTTCTAAGGAAACCCTGTATACGAGGAAGTGTATACGAGATGCCCTAAGCACAACGGCAGTATATGTCAGCGCGCTGCCCATGAGGCTATTGGCGCTGACGGAAATTTTTATACTGAACACGTTTTCTAGTTATGCCAATCTCTAAAATATTAGCTATTAGTCACAAATTGCTATTTGTGAGTAAAAAAAAATAAAAAAAATCATTAAAATGTATGGAACTTAATTTGAATTATTGATAATTATTCATTAGTGCTGTCAATCGATTAAAAAAAAAAAAATCAACTAATTAAATCGCACATTTTTTCTGAAATTAATCGCAATTAATCCCACCTAACATTAAAATGTTTAAAAATACTTTTACATTGCAATAATTTCACATTCAATCTTCAAATTAATGTATAAACAACATAAAGACCGTATGTCTTTAATATTTATATAATTGCATCTTTTTTATGACTGACGGCCAGTATCACTCTGATGTCTCTATGAAATAGTTTTTTCCCCTAATATTTAACCATTGATTAGTCATTCAACATTACAAAGCTATCAATTTTAAAATTTATTAGACCACTTAAAATAACTTCTAATTTAAGTGAACAATCTTTACATAAATGCATTATAATAAATGTCATATTTACCTGTGCCCTTCAGCAAGTAGGAAACAATGAAATTGAATAAATTTATCAAACACTAAATTCTAAATTAAATATAGATGAATCCTTAAAGCTACAAAAGTTATTGATTTTCTCTTTTTTTTCCATTTGATCTTTGATTACCAGACATCACAGCAGCCGGTTATTAGATTTTTTTGTCTGCTGTTCCTTCAAGAGCTGCCGCTGCTGAACATGACGCGAATCTGACACGCATCTCTTTACCTATTCTGACCCACTTCAGTTCTTAAAGTCTCGAATGAGTTGAATCGGGTGTGTTAGATGAGAGTACTGGGATGCTCCAGGACAGTTTGGAAAAGTTTGCATTTCAGAGACATGTTCTTAAATGTGACTCATATAACAAATACATACACAGTTTTAAAGCAGCTTTAATTGCCTTTTTGGTGACTTAACTTTTGTGGGCTTAACTGACGACATAACTACAACAATGCATGCTCGTAGTTTCTTTCGTGACTTGATATGAAAAGATACAGGCTACAGCGCACAACGGCGCCTTTGCGCGTGCAAATGAAGAGCACGCGCTACGAGCCCTGTATCGTTTCCGCGCTTGTTTGACTCGAGCTGAGGTGAAGCTGGAGCGTGCGTCTGAAACGTCTCCGGTTTGATGTGGTCATAAACACACTCTGCGTTTAAATAAACGATGGTTCTTGTCATGATAAAAGATACAGAAACAGCAGTTGTGAGTGGGGTGGCCAACCATAGCATAGCCCCTGTGTTAATGGCATTAAATATTTTTATAGCGATAAACTGAAATAATTAATCCCCTGCGTTAACATGCTAATTTTGACAGCACTATTATTTATGTATAATTTTTATATATTGTAATATAACTATTTTAATTATTAAATTGTATTATTTTAATATATTGCCCCTCCTAGTGTAAATAAAAAAATATCTGAAAATGAGTAATTGTGACATCACAGCTGGGCTTTGAATATTTTCTTGGTGGAAAAAAAGGATTGTGACTGGGGAAGAGGGGAACAAGAAATTAGGTCAATAAGGTCACACACACCCTCTTTTCCTGTGCAAACTCCTGCTCGACCAGATTGCTCACACCAAACTCTTCATCCATCTCCTCCAGGAGCTTGGCCTGTTGAGAAGGGAATTGCACAGAAAACAAAACAAAAAGACTGATAAAGGCCGAACGAAACAAAGCTAGTCATTTGGTTGTCTCTACAACTGTCTCTTCTCTCTATCCTCACCCTCTTCTCCGCCATTTCCTTCTCCTTGGCTAGTTTGCGACTCCTTTCCACCCAGGCAGCTGTGTCATCCAGCCATGGTTCTTCATCCCCAAGCACCTTCACCTTCCTGAAAACACAAAAAAAGTCAGATATTAGTCAGATTTAATATCTGATTTAGTGACTAAGAGGGAATTGCAATAGTAGAAGTTCTGTTATCTTTCGCAGGTGTCAAAAAATTCCTACCCCAGTTTCTGATTGAGCAGACGCTTCTCTTTGAGAGCAGCCAGTTTCTCTCTCATCTCAGCCTGTTGTCTGATATGGACAGGATTGATGGCCTCGGCCAGGAGGGGCTCCTCCTTAGTTCCAGCCTCTGAGGAACCACCAAACAATCACAGATTTAGAAAAAAAGCTTCAAATAAGATGTTGCATTCAAAGCAATTACACTAACATTAAAAAGTGTGAGGTCAGTATGAAATTTTTAATGTTTTTAAAAGAAGTTATGCTCACAGGGCTACATTTATTTGATCAAAAATATAGTGAAAGCTAAAGGGTAATATAGTGAAATGACTTTTCTATTTGAATATTATGTATTTCAAAATGCAATTTATTCCTGTAATGTTAAAGCTGAATTTTCAGCAGCCATTACTCCAGGCTTCAGTGTCACATGATCCTTCAGAAATCATTCTAATATCCTGATTTGGTGCTCAGGAAACATTTCTTATTTCTATCAATGTTGAAAACAGTAGTGTTGCTTTATTTATTTTTTAATTAGTACAACTGTCACAATCTTGTTGAATAAAATCATCAACGTTTTTCTATAATTTATTTTATTGACTTAAAACTTTTGAATGGTAATATCTAAAATAGCACTTTGATGTAACATGATCATCAAATTCTCACCTTTCTTGTTTTCATTGAGATCAAGGGGTTTCAAACCTAGTTTGGCCCTCAGTTTACTGCAAAACAAAGCGCAACAGCATTTAGGAAAATATACAAATATTAATATACATGTATTATATTTTCTTTCCCTCAAATTAATTATACATAAAAGTATGCTACAAAACATACTTGGTCTCTTCAATGCTGAGTGAAGCATCACCACTGGCAGATTTGGGGCCTGGCTCTGCAAAACAAGATGTTGACAAACATAGTGTATACTTTTTAGTGTATACTTTGATGACAGTGGTGCAGAAGAGCAAGTCAACAAAACATCTAGTAACTATTGAAATTTGTGGACAGGATGACTTACCGCTGTTGCCCTCGAAAGCAGGATCAAGCTTCTCTTTCTTGACTCTTGGCTCCGCATTGCTCCTCTCTGCTTTACCGCTCCTGTCTTTCTCTGCTCCCCGGCTGCTCCTCTCTCTGGAGCGGGATCGCTTTCTCTTCTCTCGCTCGCGGTCCTTATCCTTGTCCCGATCCTTGTGACGGTGTTTCTTGTGCTCACGGTGCCGGTCCTCTGGATCCCGGTCCTTCTCCTTCTCTTTGTGTTTCTTTGACGAACCCATATCGGCTCTGTTCGCGACTAAATTTGCTATATAGGCCTCACTGCTCTCTGCTGCGCTTCGGTTGATTATAACACGGCGAACCGGAAAATATTTACGTAATATTAACAGTACAAAGACATCTTAATATTAAAGCTAACTTGTATTATGCGCGTTATCAAGACACTATTTTGTATTTACTTGATCAGGAAAAAATGTAAATACTAAACACACACAGCTAGCACTACTGCGACAACACAATCGTATGATGAACGCGGTGCTGCACTGCCAACTTCCGGGTTAAATAGACAAAGATGGAGTTGCAGCGCCACCTACTAGTATGGAGGTCGTTAAACTCTGCATTTTTGACTTCCTTCAGTATAAAAGCAGCTATCCTCATTTATAAAACTCATTTATTGTAATAATAAACTTTTTTGTTACGCTATGTTGTTAAAAGTATTACTTCAGAAAATAAATAACTTACGTTTATATTCCATGTTGTTGAATGTAGCCTAGGCTATTAGTTCGCAAAATTAATAACTGGCTTTTATATTGTCATAGTAAAATATTTGTAAAAACTTACCTGGAAAATAATTACATTAATTGACAGTTATTAGATGTATGAACGTGAAGAGAAACATTTTCAGTTCAATTCAGATATCACATATTCAGATTCACAATTAATATTCTTAAATAGCAATGAATAACTCCCTAGTGAGAAAGTTGAGGTGAGGAGAAATTCTCTAGAAAGATACAAAACAAAAATACAGCCCTTTTCTTGAAACCACATGTTCCAAAGAAGGAGATATGAAAACTAGACTAAAAATTGTTAACATTTTAAATTTGTTTTACAGGTTGCTAAGGGCTGCACCATAATTTAGAGGATATGCAGAGTAGGCCTAGTACAATTAAATTTAAAATTCAAACAAATAACATAACCACTGTAAGCGTAGTAATTAATATATATTAAGATATAAACAACCCAATAATTGTTTGCTTTGGAGAAATAAAAAACACCAACAGTTGAAGTAATAGTGGTTAACAGATTTAATTGCAAAATCTGACTGTACATAACATAATTAAAAATACAAGCTTCATTTGGCATGATTATTACTAACATAAATTTGGAGGACAAAAGTGAAATTAGTGAAAACATAAGTGAAAATATTTCCATTATTAATATTAAACACACTAACAAGAGATGCAAATGAAAACATTAAAATAAGTGAAACAAACAATGAAGCTCTGAGTTCATAAAACAGCATGAGACAGATGAATGCACAATCATCTAAATAATAAGTCATGTAAATCAATTGTATGATAAATGATCCCATAAATCATCCATTGTTCATTATTGTCATTCATTATTTCCTATTATTATGTTTTGTTGTTGTAATTCAGATTATGCCACCAACAACACCAGGCTATAATTAGGCCCACAAGGCCTAAACCAGATGACAATGTCTATGGGGTTTTCAGGCATCCTGAGAATCACTTGCACACCAAGATCTCCAAAATGCACTACAGATACTCTTGAATCATTTTTTCCAGCTGTTTTCACATCAGGAATTCTTACGCTAACGAGAGAAAATGACACGTATGTGACAGAAAATGCATATACATTGTAAAGTGTAAAAAATATTATCCATTAACAGATTTAGTTTTTTGAACCAGTAGCGTAGCTTTTTAATACAATGTTGAATTATGTTGATGACAATTTTTTGATTCATTCATTATGGGATAACTCCTGGTATTTGGACCACAAACTTTTAAATCCTTTAAAAGTTCAACAACAGCAACATGAGACTCTACAATTGTCCACTAGATATTCTATCACATTCTTATTCACACAGAACAAGAACCATTCTACCAAGAACCCCGTGTTACGAAGTCAACCATGTTTTATGCTATTTTTAGCTTGTCTACTGTCTTGCCATTCCAAATTGATCTCCTTATAATAACCACTGCACACACAGCCCTGAGCACAGCCCACCATCACAGAAAGACTAGGGCCTTTTATGCAAATTAACATGCCCAACTGGCTTGAAAATACCTTGTGGTAAAAATAAAAATAACTTTGAAGTCCAGGTCCCCGCGGCATCATTTACCTTCATTTGAATTCATGAACAAGTGTACACTAGCACTCCTGAGGAGGAACCTGTAGCTCCTTCCACAGGGTTAACATTTCTTTCGGGGTGCGTTTATGGACTAGGAGAACATTGTGATACGCACACGGCTTCTCCCGCAGGTCCTCTGGAAGGTCAAAGGTAAGAAAACCTGAATGATGAGTGGGGGACACTCTGAGCCTGTGAAGGCACATTCCTAAGTAAACATCGTCAATAGGAAACAAGCTGACCCATCGAGAGACCTCCTGTAGACGTAAAGCCAAAGCACCCGTGTAAACCACCCCTCCGCCTCCTGCGTAGGCTGGATACGTTCCTTTATAGAAGCTTTCAGGTATGTAATATTTAGTATCAGGTTGCCGATTGGGCCAGGCATTGGCAATAACATCCCCCACAACAAAATCGTCCCACTCTTTTGTTTTATTTCCATCCGTCTTTTGTACTCCAACGTGGTTTATGAAGTCCACTAGAGCCTTAGTCCTAACAAACACATCATCATCTCCCTTGAAAATGAAGTGGACGTGAGAACAGTGCTTTGAAAGCCAGTCCCAGAAAAGTACATCCTTCAGGGTGAGGTTGAAGAAAGTGTCTTTGAAGTCCCACAGGAGGATGTCCTTATGGGTGCTGCTCTCCAACTTCAATAGGGCGCTCAGGTCTGGATGAGGCCCTGTCTCTGTGTCCTGCCTCGCAAGCAAGAAGACAGTGCGTACTAACCAACTTCTTGCTCCACTGTCCCCTTGGATCCAGCCGCTCCTTCCCCATGTCTCTCGGATGGCCTGCCTATTCTCAAAGTTCCCGACTTGCGATTTGATTGCCATGAGAAGGAACAGTGTCTTAGAGTCCTGCACGGCACACAGGTTGGGTTGGTCCACGAGGATGGTGTAACGCCTGCAGTGCATGGACAGGACAAAATCCTTCATTTGATTAGGAAGGGTGTTAAAGTCAGGAAGGTGAGACGCCCAAGCCGCGTCTTGTTCACAGGCACCAGTTTTTTCTGTCTCTTGCAGATGTATTGCATCAAGGCTTGGACCTTTGGACCTTGTTCCATTACTTCTCAATATGGGGTTGTGCTCTCTGTCCCAAATGTGCTGGAGGCGGTTCCACAGTGCCCCGTCGTCTAGTCTGAGATTCCAGAAGGGACGAACTGGATGGGATGCAAGAGCTCCTGAGTTTGCGGAGGCTCCGGTGGCAATGAAATGGAGGGGCAGCTGCGGTAGAGGAGGGGAGTAGGAGACGGCGACAAATATGGACACCATGATGTACACCAACAGGTGACTTACCATCACACAAGGCAAGAGACACAGACACAGGACCTTTCCATTGCATCTGGAGCGTGCCATGGACTGGAAGAGAATGAAAGACATTGAGAGGAACAATATATTATGAAGCAGTGTAAATGGATATTTGATACATTCCATCAAATTTCTGTGAATTACAGATGAGTTCAGTGAGTGGCGAGAAATCTCAGAAAGGCCAAGCTGTTTTCATTAGAGGCAAATACTAGGGCTTCTGCCACTAGGAGGAAGTCTCTGAAGAATTCCGTCTCCATGGTTTAGCCTCGTGAGACTCGTTATGTGCACCTGACCGGGCAACGTCCACAGCATCCTACCGCCCATGATATTTACATCATGTACTTTAAGACCACAACATTTACTCTAGATATAGACAAGCCTTGCTTATAGCACTGTTTCATTTATTTTCCCTCAGGCAATCGAAACACACTAATCTAGGATAGAAAAAATATTCGCTTATTTTTGTTTTCCCCAACAGGAAAAATATTTCTACAGAGAAAACTGTTTCCTACAACATTTCAGGATTTCATCGTATTTCATAATTTTTCAGACATTGTCAGTACCAGTGCATGATTAATTTACTCAATAATTAAATAAAAAATAAAAACAAATTAATTACACTTTAAAGAAGTCACATTTCTAAGAACACCTTAAGCTTTTTAGCTGAGCTGACATATATAACACCCTGAAATAACTGAAATATCTTACAAATTCTTCTGTAATACTGTAGAGAAATTATTCACAGTACCTTCAAATTAGATTTTCAGTTGCTCTGATTGTTTTTGCAAAGTCTGACACTTATCTAGAATTTTCTCCCCATGCAGTCCCCATCCTTTCTTCACAAGTCCCCAGAGGTCCCCAGTGTTTTTTCATGCTGATTGCGGTGTTTTTCAAGAATGCACAAATATTAAATTGATCTTTTCTTGTTCAAACATTATGTCCTGGTTCCGTCAGTACAGTGTTGAAATTAAACCATAAAGCAGGATTGCCTCTCAACTTCTTCACAGGTGCAGGTACTAAATAAGAACATTTGCATGCCACAGGTGATTTGAGGAGGCACATAAGCCACACCTACATATATTACATCTAAAGCCTTTTTGCATAATCCCTGTTTTATACCCACAGGTCTTCTGATATTTGTATACAGCGCAGATTGAGATATTATGCCAAATTCAACAGCACTACTGAGCTCAAGTGTTCATTTCTTTATCAGTAATGCTTCCCTTACATCTAAAAAAAAAAAGCGTTACTGGGCAACGTTTGATGACTCCAGAGAGATTTAATGAAATGTGCCTCAAAACACAAAGACTGAACGCGTCTATAAAAAGTTCAAAGCTATCATTATATAACAACTATTGAGCTATTTTGGCAATGCAAAGAATTTGTAATATAAAATATATAATTACTCAAAACTCAAGGAAGATGTTTGTTGTTGGTCTAATTATCATCAGAGCTGTGATTCGGCCATAGCCACATGGTGACAGGTAAACACAGTCCTGCTGATATTTGGAATAACCCCCCCGACTGATGTGGTGACAGGGGTGTTTATAGCTTTTCATTAGTTCTGTGGCACAATTAAGCCTCCATTTAAAAAAAGAGTCTCCATAGTTTGATACACCTTTTTTGATACTGCTGTTATGCAACTGGTCATTGCCTCATTCACAAGTTGATAAGCGATAAAAGGCGTTTTCAAATCATCTAGTGGTGTTTTTGTTTTCTGTCTGAAGTGTACCAGTACTATTTTGATGTGTGAAACAGCTGCAAATGATTCAGTAAACTGTCTTTTAGACTGTATGGCAAAAAAAATACATAATAGTGTTAGGGAAAGTTACTTTCAAAAGTAATGCATTACAATATTGTGTTACTCCTTAAAAAAATAACTAATTGCATGACTTAGTTACTTTACTTATGCATTGCATTTTCTTATCTGGCCTGGGCTGCCTTTGTTTGTTTTTAATATTAAAGTTCTATTTTTCGCAAAGCCCTTTCACAACAGAAGTGAAATGAATAAGCTCCAGGCTGAAGGAAATGTAAATTCAAAAAGTTCAAATCACATGTTATGTAACACAAATGTTATGTATATCTAAAGTCATTTTTTGCATGGTTGAATTGGATTATTGAAGGTTAGCAGCAAAGACACTGGTTAATAAAATGGGATTAAAAACAAACATTTACACGTTTTTGTTTTAACATTTAATTATTGCAGGTTCTCGTAATATTTTTTTGAGTTTGCACTGTTTTTAATTCTGAGGAATAATGAATCTGTTTTTGTGCAAGTGAGATGCACATTTAGTCCATAATGTTTACACAGTGTATGTTTACACAATGCCTCTGCACTAAATTTCTCTCAGCATGGAGACAGGAAATCTGTCAGTCAATAAATGGGAAAACAAAGCAACCGGCATTACAGATATTTTCGTGTAAATTTAAAAGTAATGCGTTACTTTAGTTACTTGTAAAAAAGTAATCTGATTACGTAATGCACGTTACTTGTAATGCGTTAACCCAAACACTGGATGCAAGTACGTAAATGCCGGCAGTACATAAAAGCGGGCATATGTGCATTCGGCTGTTAGCTTTTAGCGATGCAAGATTTTGCGCATTGTTGCATTGCAAAATGTGTTGGTATGCAATTCAGGACCAAATACAAGTATGTGCTGGCTAATCATTTAGCATGGTTCAGGCTTATATTGGAATGCCACTCAGCCAATCAAATTCAAATACAGAAGAAAAACAGTTATCCATTTCAAACTAGAATAAAGAACTTCCAGGAAATTCAAATGCACTTATCACATAACAGTCATGCCCTCAAGACTAGGCAGCAGAATTGAGTCATCAAGTTTCACCAATAGTACAGAGGGATTCTGGGGACATGGATCAGCAGCGTTGCCTTGAGCATTCTTATGCTGGCCTCTCACACGTGCACACGATTCCACACACACTCTAAAAGCCTTTGCCCCAGTTTCTCTACTCATCCCTCTCAGGCACACTACCATTTTAGCTTTGTTCTATCATTCTGACTTCAACTTTGAAGTGGCCTAGAAGTAGGCGGTCACAGGAGGCATCCTTCCTCCAGCTTTTCTCACTGACACTGAGGAGATTAGACCACAATGAGGAAAGCTAATGGAAACCGAGACTGGAGAGAGCTGCACCTAGGTTTCGCTTTGATATGATAGGTGTCCTGTATTAGACCATGCTGACTATTGATCCAAGCCCTCAGGGAGCCAAATCACAGCGCAGTCGCACAACACAGCAGCTAACGGTTATGTAACTGGTGGGCTGCACTGCTGATTTGTCAATGGTAATCTAACAGCTCATTGACTATACTGTAACAACCAATAATTTCCAAACGAACATTCCTGGTTCTGAATGAACTGGTCCTGGTTTGGGTGGGCTTATGGGAGTGCTAGACTGTACTAGATACCAAGGCCATGTGAAAAGAAACACTACACCATTGTCAATTTGTAAAAAAAATTTATTTCAACAAATCATTTTAGCTTTGCGAGAACATCATATTGATGAACAATTCTATTACAAGCCAATCTTTTTTTTTTTTTTTTTTTTTGTTAGAGGTACGTTATTCTCATAGTCATTACCGGCAAGGATCAGCCTAACACTTTTAATCATTTTTTTGCTTCACAACAGTATCACAGTCTCTCACAGTAAAGTTTTAAACAGGAAAAAGGATGAAGCCCCATCATTTGTCAGTGATAAAACCGAAGTACACACAAGTATATGGTCAAACCAACACAGGCTGCCGTGTCCGTCTTCTCTCTGAAGCAGCGTGGGCACTGAATTCTCACGGGGGAGAACGGCTGAGTCAGTAGGAAGGGGAGAGAAGACTGGAAGGTCAGTTTGGAGTAACATGCATTCAAAGTACATCAAAGTACAACCCTTGAGGGATCGCTATAAACCTCTACCCAAAGAGTCACTGATAAAATTGCCATGATCAAACAAAACAAAACAACATATGAAAATATAACATTTTCAATGAGCAATCTAGCAGGTTAGTGGGTAAGAAAATCAGCAGGTAAAGTTACAGTAACAGTAAGTATGGCAACAACATATTGCCGGGGAACAAGGTAAAACACAAATAACCGAGCAGTTCAAACATGTTCTGTCCTAGAGGGCACTTCTTTTTTGTCAATATTAAGATGCCAACCTTCATTTCAGTATTTGGCACAAAAATTAGATAATAATAACACTAATAATAATAATTAAAAAAAAGAACAAGCATTACATACATGAATAAAAATCACAGAAAGAATCAATTCACAAATTTACAAACAAATTCTACACAAAACTTTACATTTAGTTCATTTCTATGTGCAAACCATATACTGTATATAAGATTATTCAACACAGGAAATACTGGTCATATATAGTATCTAGTTTCAATGCTTTGCACACGTTTTATAAACAAATTCAGCTTTCACACAATGAGATACTCAAGATGTGGTCTATGATGTCCAGCGCTATTCATTCAGTGTTGCCAGGTGATTCTGGTAGGCCTATGCAATATTTTTTTCTACAGTGAAAGGTATGATTGAATGTACAAAGAGGTAAATTTTCCCCCAATGTCTGGAAGAGCAAATCCAGGGTAAAGAAGACATACAGCAGTGGCTCATGGCATTGACAGATGCAAGCTTACAGAGAAGCTTGAGCTGTGCCAATGGACATTTAACAGGCCTGAGGTTGGGATTCTTGATAAAATGATAGGAAAGTTTCACCCACATTACTGTTGTCACAACATGTCTAGCACACAGAAAACACAAAGACTGACTTCTCGCATCCACACACATGCACACTTTTGTGCAGCAAACAGATATATAACAGAGCAAAACAAATCCAAACAATTACAAAACTTCCAAGTGCTTCCATTTCTTTCCGCTGATAGGTGCTACATTGACTCGGAAGACAGTTATTGTACCAAAAGGCATCCCTGGCATTTATTTTCTCGTAAAACACACTTTCTCTTGCAGACTTGGGGGGTGGCAACTGACAGTTTTAATGAAATGGTGAATGATGGATTCAAAGAATTAATGGAAGAAAAATGTACTTCATGTCAGACACCAAAGGATCTGTTTAGCAATTTTACTCTAAAGTAGAAATAATTCAAGTTTTAAAAATACATATTGTTAGTCTAAATGCTAATCAGCAGCATCTATGTTTAGCAGGGTTGTGTGGCATTCATAACAGAACTGAGAATGCCTTTTAAAATTCCAATTCAATTCCTGAATTTGAATTGAGATTGAATTGAGGTAGCAAAAAGGAGGATTGTGATTCAAATTTAAATTTAAGGAATTACAGTATTGTGTGTGCGACGTTTCATGGATTCTAGACATGAGGGCATGCAAGTGTGTGTTGAGCTTCTTTGAATTCCTCTTCATGTCATTTCAATTCAATATGCTGTGGCATGTGGTCAATTCAAATCAAATTCAAACTCATGAACTAAAAGGAGGCCGATTCTTGAAGTCCAAATTTTGCCCAATCCTGCTTTTTAGATTAAGATTTGTCTGATTTCTCAGCACTCTGTCACCTCACTGAGACCTATTTATTAGGTGTTGCTTACCTAATGGTTTCCTCTGGGCATAATCAAGCTACAGAGTCAGACAAAACACTGTCAGCAGAGAGAGACGGAAAGAAACAGCCAGCGTGTCACTGTATGACAAATACAAGCAGCAGCTGACCCTAAAATAACACAGAAATGGCACTGAACTGGTCATCCATAGCAGCCATCTTAGATAAATCGGACAGATGTTAAAGTTTGGGGGCATTTCTGAGGTCTTGTACCGATAAGAAAACACCTTCACATGTCTTTACTGTAGGTACTGTAGGTTTTTTTGAACTGGAGCGTATTTGAACTGAAATGAAAAATAGTATACTTTGTCATGCGCTGCTGGGCAGAGCACATTAATGGAGACACAGCAGTGGTGTGTGAAGGCCCAGTGGCTCAGTGAGGCAGATAAGAGCTCAGAGACAGCAGACAAACTCCTCGCTTGTCAAGACTGATGAGAGGCGGCTTCAAGGACCAAGGCTGAGAACTTGACAATATGCAGGAAGAAGAATGTTTCACAGTGAACTGAGTGAACCAAGTCTTTTTCACAGAATGTATTCCCATAATAATGCATAGTGTCTTAGAGGACATACAGAAAGAAAAAGGAAGGTAGGAAAATGAAGGAAGAATTTAAATGGAGGAAGGGGCTCTGGTTTCCTTTGTGGTACGTAATACAAAACCAGATTGTTTGCCTACAGTCCTGAGAGCACTAAAATTTGATCATGGTCAAATTAGGCAGGCTGTTTAAAAATAGGGCAGGCATTAAAGCTGATAAGGGTGTTCATTTTTCTTATGTATTGAACTGAATATGACAGAAAAGCAAATGACGGAAAACAATGTTTTAGCTACACCTGCACGCTATCACCTTGGAACTTTCATGCTGATTTTGCATAAACTATAAATATCTATTTGTCACCTTGATGTGCAATTTTGAATCGCAAATTCAACTCATACTAAAGAGTGAGATTCATGTTGATGACTTGGCCCAATCTGCTCCAGTCACAGTAATTTCACACAGTAATAAACAGTGTACATATTCCTTATTAAAAATGTCAAATTCAATTCCACGAGATCTTTCTCCTCAATTTCTGAACACCATTTACAGCACAAAAACAAAGTCAGAAAACAAAACATACAGAAAGCACACAAAGAAGAAAATTAAATCTGTAAATTTAAGCCATTGCACTGCCTGCCCAAAGTAAAATATATAGCTGAATAAAAAAGACAGAAAATAAAAAAACTATTGTATAGTCTATTATGCACTTTTCCTTTTAACACATTTTTTTTCATTACACAGTGCTTTATACAAATTGCCCTCTGTTCAATATCATAAGCAAGAAATAAAAAAGAAATACATGATTTTTGGATTATATCTGCCATTAGAATGGCCGGTTCATGTCCCATGAAAAAAAAATCCATTAGAGAAACAATGTCCAACTGAAAATAACTTAAATCAGTTCCACTTTCACATCAACACTATTGCACACCTCCCACACAAAGACACTAAGATAAAGAATGCAAGATGTAAAATCAAGTAACAAAAATAGCAGTATCGAAAAAA
>JAFVLL020043447.1:0-29543 GCA_021397915.2 Tor tambroides
CAAACACAGGTGAACAGACTAAACGATGATTAAACTAGGACAGGAAACACCAAATAAGGGCAAACAGGAACGAAACCGAAATGGACATGTGACAACTAGAGGGTTAAATTTAACCAAATACTTCAATTAATCTGAATACAGCAATAACAAACTGATTAAAGTTGTATGTAAATTATAAATAAAAAACTGAATTATTATTGCTAATATTGTAATAATTATTATTAATGTAGATTAATGAAATATTTATAAAAACACATCATATTTATAAAAAATTCTCTACACAAACAAGTTGTTCCATGATGTTAGTCTAGCACTAATTATGCAACGTTATAATCACTAAAGCTGTTTACAAGGCGAAATTAATCTCTTACATCGTATCTGAAGTTTGTTGTTTATGCCCCATTTTTTGCCCTATTATCTTGAATTTGTGGGGCATTTTTGTTCATTTTTGTGGCATTTTTGCCTTAAGCCCCCATTAATTTCCCACCATGCTCTATCTTCATCAGCTGAGCGATCTGGAGAAGAAACACGCCATGCTGGAGATGAACGCACGCAGCCTGCAGCAGAAGCTGGAGACGGAGAGAGAGCTCAAACAGAGGCTCATGGATGAGGTGCTTCACTTTACTAGCGCTCAAAACATGCACTTACTGTACCAAATAAACTGAGCTGAAATCGTGCATCCTTAGCATAACCAGTGTATCTTTTTCCTCTCAGCAAGCAAAACTGCAGCAGCAGCTGGACATGCAGAAGAGCCACATCTTCAGACTGACTCAAGGACTTCAGGACGCGCTGGACCAGACGGACCTTCTGAAGACCGAGCGGACAGACCTGGAGTACCAGCTGGAAAACATACAGGTGCACACATACACCTGGACCCATGCTTACTGCAGAAGAGTAGCTTTGGGTGTTTAGAATGGCAGTCAACCATACGATTCATACTAGGCATGCAGTATGCATGCTGTGCAAAGTATGCACAATTATCTGTCCCCAGATCAGCTACTATAGTTGACAAAATGCATAGTTTGCAACCATAATAGTTCCACAGTTCAGTGCGCTCTGCTTGAACTTTAATTTCGAGAGTGATGAATTACACAATAAGTGAATTCTGTCCTCTTTCAATATTTGATTGGATTTACAAAAGATCCTTTTACACAAAATTGGTTAAAAAAAAAAAAATTATTTCTGAGATTATAACCATCTACTTACAGAATTAAACGGGCAACATAGCGAGGTGACAGCATTGCAGCATAACGCCCACTGCATGCTATTTTTAAAAATAACACTATTTGCTGCACTGTATACAGTATGTTGTGTCAGGATTATTTTAGTATAATAAATAAACAATTATAGCTTTTATTAATATTATTCTGTTTTCTTTTTTTTCATGTTTTTTAATTTCATTGAGTGTTTTTGTCCATTTTTTTTTTCTAAATAGTTTCTATTAATTTTATTTCATTCGGTTTTAGTTATTTTAGTACTTCAACTTAAACTAAATGAATGTTGCATTGGCACCTTCCTGTAATATTGTAATTCAGTTAATGTTTATTTTATTTCAAGTAATTTTTTTTAATGTAAAAAGGTTTTAGTTTTAGTTAATGAAAATATATATATTTTGTATATTAATACTATTATTATGTATATTAATATTAATAGTATTTTAAGAATTGGTTTGAATAAAAAAAAATTAAACTAACCAATGTCAGCTGTGAACAACTAATTTGAACTAAATTTATTAAACAGATCATTTGTGCTTAGACTGTACTAATCTATACTGACAAAATGTTTATGAATAATAATCGTAATTTAAGAATTGTTTTTTTAAATAATTATAAATATTATATTCTATTCTATTTTATAATATTGTCATAGTTTTAACTAATAGTGATTATAATTTTATATAAATATTTTTATCTTATAAAATATTTTTTTTACATTTATTTTGAATTATTATTTAATTAAATTTATATACATTTATTTTATATAGCTGTCAAAAGTTAGGACACTTTTACACAAAATTGCATTAAATAATGCAAAATTCTATACCATATTATACAGGTTAAAATTGTTGCATACTACATACTATTTAAAAATAGTATGCTTTGGCAAGAATGCTAGTGTTCCATTCCAAACACAGAGATGTGTTCCAATAGCGGTGTGGCTCCCTCTGCAGGCGGCGTACTCTCACGAGAAGGTCAAGATGGAGGGGACCATCACCCAGCAGACCAAGCTCATAGACTTCCTGCAGGCCAAGGTAGAGCACCCCTCTAAGAAGAAAAAGGTCAGAGTCATCCGCTGTAAATTCACTTCATTAACTAATCTGACTAACTGCTTGCTGAGCTGCGCATTAGGTGTCCCTGGAGCTACACACGCAAATAACCGCATACTAACCGCGTCATCCGTCAGAAATCTCATATGTGTTCATATATACAGAAGGCCTGAATAAGTGAGTTGTAGAAAGGGACACCTAATTTGACTGGATATGTAGGGATCGAATGGCAGGATAGAGTCCTAGCGTGTCTGTGAGCGTGAGCCTGGGCGATTCACTTGCTCTCGTGTTTTGGGTGCAGGGGCTGTTTGGCGGCCGGCGTCGAGAGGATCTGCTGGCGGCGCAGGGACAGACGCAGGTGCCCGCTGTGCCCGCCGTGGCCCCCGTCCCCCTGCAGTACAGCGACCTGAAGGCCGCGCTGGAGAAGGAACGCGCTCGCTGCTCGGAGCTGGAGGAAGCCCTGCAGAAAACACGCCTGGAGCTCAGAGAGGGTGGGACCATCATACTCTGCTTTCACATTCAGTCGTGCTCTTACATTTGGAAACTGGTTGCCTGTTTTACAATGGACAGGGACTAAAATTTTGTCAACAATTACACAAAAGCAACATGAAACATGAATCACGAATGTGTCTTTTTGTGTTCCTCAGAAGAAAGTACTTTTTTTTTTCAAGATGAGCCTGAGATACGCATTAAAATATCATGAAATACAGATTAAAAGCGAAAGAGAAACTTCTGCTTGAAAGACTTAAATGTAATTTCCTCATATGTTGTCAGAAATGTTTTTAAAAAGGGAAATGTCATTGCATAATAGAATTTAAGAGAAAGTTAGGGACAGATTTTTGCATAAAATGCATAAAGAATTTCAGAAGAGACTGTTGATATTCAGAGAGAAGTTTGATAGTTTATTTTTAAATAGAAAAGTTAATATTAATATAGTTTTACATGGTTTTGTATTTTTACGTGGAAAATGTTTTTAGAGTTTAGAAGAGTCAAATTCTGACTAGAAAGAATGATAATGCAGACTAAATTACAATATATAACTTACAATTATTGCAATATATACTACTGTTTAAAAGATTGAGGTCAGTAAGATTTTTAATAATATTTATACTTAAGTATTAATAGTAATAGTTTTATTAATCAAGGATGCATTAAAGTGATCAAAAGTGAGAGTAAAAATATTGCTTTTAAATGCAAATTGTTGCTTTTGAATATTTTATATTCATCAAAAAAGTAAAAAATGTATTGCTGTTTCCACAAAAATATGTGATTTTATTTTTTTAAAGACAATTTAATAAATTTGTATTTTTATTTATCAAGGATGCATTAAATTAATCAAAAGTAACAGTAAAGACATTTATAATGTTACAAAAGATTTCTATTTCAAATAAATGCTGTTCTTTTGGACTTTCTATTCATTGAAGAATAACGCATCACAGTTTCACAAAAATATTCGGCAGCACAGCTGTTTTCAAAATTGCTAATCAGAAATGTTTCTGGAGCAGTAAATCAGCATGTTAGAATGATTTCTGAAGGATCATGAGACTGGAGGAATGATGCTGAAAATCCAGCTTTGACCACAATTTTACATTTTACAATATATTACAATACAGTAGTCATTTAAATTGTAATATTTAACTGTTTTTACTGCATTTTTGATGCAGCCTGAAGAGACTTTTGAGCGGTAGTGTAATAAAGGGTTTTTTAAATGACACATTCTATTAAACAATAAGCAAACGTGCCACACACTGTGTGTAGTGTTCTCAGACAGGCTGGTTTTCTCAGGGTTCTCTCTGTCATCTCACTGTATTCCCTTCTCTCAGCAGTTCAGTTTAATAAAGCCATGGAGCACAGCGGTACTCCAGCCACCCCGGGTTTGGCTCGTCAGCAGCTCATGATGTCCACCAAATCCAACAAATCCCCCGAGCACCAGCCCAGCAGCGGCCTGATGTCGTCCAGCTCCAGCCGCAGGAAGGACGCTGCCAATCCTGAAGGTTAGAAGCCAGACGCAGAGCTTTTGCAACCTTTTTAATATTCAAAACATAAGCAGAACAACAATTGTGTTCTCTTGGTCCATCTTGCCATTTCATCTCATGCTATGAAAAAGGAAACTAAATCAGAAGCTTGTAGGAAAATGTTGATTTGATGTGTATTTTGATGCTGTTTCAATATAAGATGAGGAGGCTCTGTCCTTTGAAGGACTCCAGAAATGTTTTCGCTCATGTCTGTCCACACTCACTGTCCTCTCTGTTGTCGTTTCACAGAAATAAGGAGAGTCACTTCTGAAAGTAAGTTCTTACATAACAGGCTCAGGCGGCCCACTCTCAAGAAACCATGCCATTTGTGCTTGAAATATCAGGATTTTTTATTTATTTATTTATTTACACTTTCATTTCTAAAGGTTACTGATGAACCTTCAAGATGAGGCTGATATATGCCTGAAAATCTCAAAACAGATAAAACTAACAAACTCATGTTTGAACTATATGGTCAGAAAAATTTTGACATCATTTCTCAAATATAATGTCAGAAAGATCAACTTTCACATTCACAGCAGACACTTTCTGCATTATTAAATAAAATGCATAAAGCATTTTAGAATTTTTACTATTAAAAATTATTATTAATGTTTTTTATTATACATACTATTAATATGATTTTATATATATATATATATATATATATATATATAATATATTTGCATATTTACTATTTCAAATATGTGTTTTAAATGTGACAGTGTTCAGTCATGGAGACACAAATGGCACCGTTTCCTGAGAATGAAGCAGGCGTCTCTCCAATATCTTTTCTCTCTTGATATGATCTTTATATCCCTGCAGAGATAAGCTCTCTGGCCAAATCCAAACATGTCATTCAAGGAAATGCTTCAATTGAAGTTTTTTGGCCATTCTACACCCAATTTATTGAAGGAACACTTGCTGTGTCAGGTCATCATGGTTTGATGGCTGCAGACTTCCACTCAGGACATCATGGCATGATTGTGGATCTTTAAAGCTCCTGCACGCAGAGCTGTCAGGACACTGAGCTTATCTCGTATATATGGCCATACTCCTGCTGTATGCCATGCGGAATGCCAGAACTCCGAAATCCTTGCATGCTCGTACCCAAGCTCCCAATCTGACAGCTTGGACAGTACAGTGAGCTGGTTTCACCCTCTGGTGGAGAAATGTTCTCAGGAGAGGACATTTTCAGCTTGCTTTGGCCTGTTTGCATAAGTTATATAGACATGCATAAAAGACACAAGACTGTTTTTAAGAAAGTACATTTGTTTGTTTGATCGTGTAGAGTACACCAGACGTGTGAAGGACAGGATTCATCACAACACTCCTCACCGCTTCACACAGGGGCTCAACATGAGGGCGGCCCGCTGCACCGTCTGTCTGGACACTGTCCATTTTGGACGGCAAGCCGCGACATGCATCGGTACAGATTACATGTAGACCATTTCCAAATACATTGTCACTATACTTACAAGTTGGGATGTGCCCATACGACTTTTTCCATGAGTACGATACTGATACTTGTATTTTTGTTACTTTCCGATACCAGTACCGGTATTGCATTGCACAAATACTGGGTAGAAAAACCACACAGAGAAATGGTAACATTAAAATGAACAGTTTTTTTCCAAGTCAAAAGTATTATTAAAAATAAAAGTATTTTATTATAACATCACTGAATCAGCCTAATTACATTATTTATACAATCAAAGCTATTTTTACGGGTTAAACTAAGTAGAAATAGCTTAAGAAGTACAGGTTAACACTTTTTGTTGTGAAAAAGGGAATCGTAATTGTTTGGTTTAATTTTAGTAAATAAATGATTTCTTTAGTCACTTTCTTTCTTATTTTTTCTTGTCAACCCTGTAAAACCTGAAGCTAAATGAAGTTGTTTTTATATATTATACATCATGTGAAATGTGCTTTCTTCATATGCAACTTCATTTTTTCAGGAAACATGACTTTTAATATATCACAGTTAATGGTCATTACTATTAGGGATGCAAAAGGGTGGAAAGTTTCCAAAAATTTACAGAAACTTTACAGAATTGGAACATTTTAGAAAATTTTGTAAATTTTCTGCCTCTTTGCAACCCTAATAACTATGTGTGATGAGTTTCGAAATAGAATTTAATTGGAGAAAAATGTAAAAAATGGAAATAAATTTTTTTATTAAGAAAAAAATGTTTTTCCCCCTGTTCCTCCTCAAGCATGATCCCTTTTCTGACAAGTTATGACAACTGATGACAAGTTTACAGTTATTAAAATTTAGCAGTTTTTTTATATTAATTTTTTTTTAAACAGTGCATTTATTAGACTTTTGTGTTATACTGCCTTAAATTGCATTACATTTCTGAAAACTAGTCAATGCTGCTGCATTAGTTTATCTAATACAATGGCTGAGCAAATTTATGTATTTTTTCTTCTTTTGGAAAGTCATATTGGGTTTTATTTCTTTGGATACTAGAGCCCATGGGAATGCGCAAATTATTTGTTGTATTGTCCGTTCATCACTACAGAAGTAACTGATGACTTGTGCTTCTAAAAAACACAGAAATGTGAAAAGGGCCCACTGTTGTTTCTTAATAGATCGCTGACCCAATCAGGTCAACCTGGGCTAAAGCTGAAGATGCTGATCCTGTTTCTGTGTTGGTTTAACTATCTTCTCTCTTCTGCTTCAGAATGTCATGCTTTGTGCCACCCAAAATGCTCCCCGTACCTTCCAGCCACCTGCGGCGTGCCCACCGAATACGCACTGCACCTGTCTGAGGCTCTGTGTCGGGAAAAGGGAAGCGCCTCTGGCCTGAAAGACGTCGGAGGACACATGAGGCTGGAAGGATGGCTGAAGCAGCCCAGGTGAGCCGTGTGCCATGAGCATGAACACCAACAGAAGAGAAGCAAACACTAAGTGTACAAGTAATTGTGGTTGTCCTGCTGCAGAAATGGGAAGCGTGGTCAGGGCTGGGAGAGGAAGTATGTGGTGCTGGATGGATATAAAGTGATCACCTACGAGACAGAACCAAGAGATGGTTTGTGAAGACGTTTTTACTTTTCCCAGTGTGCAATGGCTGTGTTGGCATATTATTACAGAGCAACAGTTCATCTCTGTTGGAAAACCTTTAATCATACTAGGATATCCTGGTCAAGCTGGTTTTTGGATAGTGTTAGCTTGTTTTGGCTAAATCTAGGTGATTAGTTCCTCCTGATCAAGTATCTAGACATCTTAAACCAGCTTATGGAGGTCTGCTGGTCTCCCAACCCGAGCAGCTGACAAAACCCCTCAGCCTGACCATCAGAAACCAGATTGATGATCCGAGATGACCATGTGAAAGTTTTATCTATTTTCCAGCTGGGATAAACAGGTGTGGAATGAAGTACAGTACCTTGATATGAATGGTGTATAATCTGTCTTCTCAGAGTCAGTGAAGCCGCTGGATGAGTTTGAGTTGTGTCTCTCTGATGGAGACGTGACTGTTCATTCTGCTGTTGGAGCCTCTGAGCTGCCCAACACAGCCAAGACAGGTGACAGACTTTCTGTAGAATTGTACCTAACCTATCAAACGTTTTTAGTCTGCTGCATATCAATTCAGAAAATATTCCATGTCAGGAAGATGTAACATATTTTTCTGCCTCCTAACATACTTGTATGTGTTCAGATGTGCCGTATGTGCTGAAGCTGGAGTCGTCTCCGCAGTCCACATGCTGGCCCGGTCAGACTCTGTACCTCATGACCTCAGGGTTTTCGGAGAAGCAGCGCTGGGTGGCCGTGCTGGAAGCCATTGTGGCCAGCAGCCGTGGGGCGAGAGAGAAAGCCGAAGCAGACGCTGTGAGTGAGAGAAACCAGAAACACCCACAGACTGTTCACAGTGACATTTAAAGAGTCAGTGCAGTGATATGTAAGGCAGAAACTGTAGGTTTGTCTCTTCTTACCAGTACAGCGGGATGCAGGGAATCATACTGATAATCCTAAAAGCTCTGCGAAGTGCATAAAATGAAAAATGCACTTTGAAACATACTGCTCACATCCTCATGATGGTGTTTTTGGTTCTGTACAGAAATTGTTGGGTAACTCCTTACTCAAGCTAGAAGGAGATGATCGCCTGGATATCAACTGCACCCTCCCGCTGACTGACCAGGTACCTGCGTCATCCACTAATCACAATCGCTTTGAATTTCCAAGATTTATTTCATTATTTTCAGTCTATATTTGTTATAGTTTAATATACTGTCATCTTGTTTTTGCCATCAGATTGTGTTGGTGGGCTCTGAGGAAGGGCTCTATGCCCTGAATGTGATTAAGAACTCCCTCACTCACATCCCGGGTATGGGATCCGTGTTTCAGATCCACATCATCAAGGAGCACGACAAGCTGCTGATGATCGTGGGTGAGCAAAGATCACGACCCTTTACTGCTCGTTTCAGAAACCAAAACTGAATGAATTTGACTAAGAGCCCTTGCAACAGCGCAAAAGAAAATTAGCATGGTATACTGTTTTATTTAAGACGTTAATATCATGCATTTGTGCACTAAGTACCATGATAATAGTATTTTATTCTTTAAAGTATTTCCGTAGTTCAAACAGTAGAGCATGGCGCTTGCAACACAAAGAACTATGTAAATACCTTGGTACGTTAATATGCTAATCATTAGATCAAAATACCATGATATTTCACAGACACTTTTATCCCAAAGTTACTTGCAAATGAGGACAATAGAAGCAATCAAACCAACAAAAGACCAACAATATATAAGCTCTGGGACAAGTCCTGGTTGGTCTAACACAGTACATGTAGCAAGCTTTTTTTTAGATAACAAATTAAAAAACAAGTAGATAGAATACAAAAAGAATAGTGAACGTTAGAGGATGTTAGAGGATCCAACTCCAACTTCCTGGCTGTCCTGGAAGGTGTTATGGTTGATGAGCCTAGTTGGATGGAGAAAGCAGCTCTGTCTTGGCAAGGTTTATTTGAAGGTGATGGACATGCTGAGATGCGAGCAGCTATCATCGTCGGATCATCAGGATGGAAGTAGTGGTAGAGTTGATTGTCATCAGAATAGCAGTGATATGAAAAGCCATGTTTCTGAATGACAGAACCTAGAGATGCTATGTAGACAGAAAAGAGAAGTGGTCTAAGAGCTGAGCCCTGAGGCGCCCCAGTTGTTAGATGTTGTGACTTGGACACGTCACTCCTCCAAGATAGCTTATTGCATAATAGCATCACATTACCATAGTAATAACACAGTACTGTTTGACAAAGGATGCATTTAAAGTAAGTTGATTATGATGATGTGTTGCAGGGGATGAGCGGGCACTCTGTCTGGTGGAGATTAAGAAAGTGAAACAGTCTCTGTCCCAGTCTCACCTCCCCACGCTACCTGAGATTGTGCCGTATATCTTTGAGACCGTCAAGGGCTGTCATCTGTTCGCCGCGGGCAGGGTAAGGCTGAAGTCACCATGTGTTTCACTGCATTGCAACTTCCTCTCTGTGTATTTTTAGTGCACTGTGTTGCATCATGCCTTTTGTTACGTGCAATGCAACAAATTTGTACCTTACGTGGTATTTTCTGTCTATTCTTGCTTTAGATAGAAAATGGTCCGTGCATTTGTGCTGCAATGCCCAACAAGGTCACAATTCTACGATACAATGACAATCTGAACAAATTCTGTATACGGAAGGTAAGTGACATTCGAGGTTCTGGGTCTTGAAGCAAAATAACTCATATGTCACAAAAAATGTAGCAATGTCATTCCTTTGCAAACAGCTGCAATGTTTGACATGCTCTTGCCTTCTGGTCTGACACCAGAGATCGCTCACACGAACACACCCCTAATGATCTGTCTCTTTATCTCTCAGGAGATTGAAACGCTCGAGCCGTGCAGCTGTATCCACTTTACCAGCTACAGCATCGTCATTGGTACCAATAAATTCTATGAGATTGAGATGAAGCAGTGTGTTCTGGACGGTACGTATATCAATGACGTCCTGTGGGCACAGTTAGATGATTGTTTTTAACCTTCAGGTCAGTCCACAATCTACTGACATCTGATATCTCCTGTGATGGATCTGTTATTGAAAAGGATTCAGCTAGTCATTGCAGTCACATTTGCATATTCCAGGTTGGACCGGCTGGCAGGCCATTTGTGAGAACATGATCAGGCACTTATAATTTGTAATTGTGCATTATGTAAACAGCGTTTTGCGTGATGGGCTGTTTTTGGCAGAGTTCCTGGACAAGAATGACGTGTCTCTGGCATCGGCTGTGTTCACTGGATCCTCCCACTGTTTCCCAATCTCCATCGTCCAGGTGTCCAGCACTCCGCAGAAGGAAGAATATCTGCTCTGCTTCCACGGTCAGACACCCATCACACCATCTAAACTACAGCAAGTTCCTGTTGCATGAGAATATTAGTTGCATGAGCAACAGTTCATACAAAATCACTACAGTCATGTTGTTCCAAATGCAATGTTTTTTTTTGCTGTTTAAATACTCCATTTTTTCACATTGCAACACTCTACTTCACTTTTTCAATCTGACGAATGAACAAAAAACATCTATTTATTTAATTTGCCAAAAGTTACAACATTTTTAAAAAATCTCTGATTAAATATGCAAAATAACTGTGTGTATTTCAGTTATAAAACCATATTTGTAAAACTGTTTATATTGCATTTCTCTTCACTGGATGCTGCCAGCTGCTGAATTAAACATTACATATGATGACAATGCAGCACTATGAAACATTTTTCAGTATTCATTGTTACTAACTGCATACTCTATTAAAAATAGTGGGCAGTATGCAACAGTAGGGTCCTACGTAATTTGTTTCTTTTGTTTGTTTGTTTTTTCCCCAAATGCCATTTTATTTTTTTCCAAATTCATTTTTTTTCCATTAAAATTTTTCTGGATTCCTTTTTAATCTCCATTTAAATATTCCTGACTCTGTTTAAATGGTTAAATTAAATTTGATTAATCAAAAAGCATATCTAATTAATTGAATTCATAAAAACAACTTAATTAAAAAAAAAAAAAATATTATTTACAATAACAGCGCCCTTTCCCCCGTAAATTCTGTGTTGTGCAAATCACTTAAATTGCATTGATTTTCTACATGGTTTTTCTTTAAATGTTTAATTTCTAATAACAGAGATCGGTGTGTTTGTGGATGCTTACGGTCGAAGAAGTCGCCCTGATGATCTCAAGTGGAGTCGACTTCCCCTAACATTCGGTAGCCAGCTTTCCATTTGTAACAAACCCAAATGTATAAAACAGTGATGAGGATGTTCAGGATCACTAACTGAAGCATCTTCTGTTTTCAGCATTCAGAGAGCCGTATCTGTTTGTGACCTACTTCAACTCGCTGGATGTTATTGAGATTCAGGGACATGCAGCACTTGGGTAGGACGTACAGCAACATGCATGCATATAAGACAGCAAAATTAACATTAGAACTTGAGTGTGACACTAAATCCTCTTTAAAACAGGCCTCCCAGTCTTGTTCACCTGGACATTCCTAACCCACGTTATCTGGGTCCGGCCATATCGTCTGGTGCCATCTACCTGGCCTCGTCCTATCAGAACAAACTGCGGGTCATCTGCTGTAAGGGCAGCCTGGTGCGGGAGTCTGGAGAACTGCAGAGGACCGGTTCTAGCAGGAGGTGCGGGTTATGACAGTTTATTAGAGTGAGAGCCCGGCTTTAAATTCTGAGTGAATGAGTCACTATTGAAAATCAGATGTTGCAGATTTAAACTTTTACTTTTAAACTTTTAAGTTACTACACTGCTTGGCAACTGAAAACAGTCAAATTTAATGGAAGGATTATATGTTGCTATTATTATACATAATCAGGGATTTAAAAACTTTTTTTTTTTTTTTTCATTTTAGTTTGTCTTGTGCAGAAAACAGAGAGCCAGAAACACATCTTAGTGTAACCTAACACAGTCACTACAGTCAATTGTGGACTGTTATTTTCATTTTATTTATATAGTATTATAGTATTCATGGTTTAGTATTTAGTATTATAGTATTCAAGGTTTTTTAAATAGCTTTTATTTTTAATATTTTAGTTTTAATTTGAATTTTAGTTTAAGTTTTAATAAATCTGCTATGTGCTTTGAATTAAAAATTGTAGGAACAAAATAATAATGCTATTAGCTAGTAACATTCACAACAATTGTTGCAACAATTTTCTCTCATTTTTTGTTCTGTTTCTAATCCTAGGAAATAGTACATGTAATTATTTGATGTCAGCTATCTATGGAAACTTATTTTTGCCAAAGAATAAAAATATAAAAAAAGTTAAAAGGCAACTTATATCTTACAATTCAGACATTTTCTCAGAATTGTAAGCTTATATCTTGCAATTGTGAGTTTACATGGCACATTCCTGACTTTTTTCTCTGAATTCTGCATGTGAATGCAATTCCAAGAAGTCAGAATTGTGAGATGTAAATTCACAATTCCAAGAAAAAAGTCAGAATTACGAGAAGTAAACGTAGAGTTCTAAGGGAAAATGTCTGAAATGTGAGAAAAAAATCTGATTTGCAAAATATAAACAGCATTCTAAGTGAAAAAAAGTCAGAATTGCCATATGTAAACTCTGAATTCTGAGAAAAAAATGTTTAATTGTGAGATATAAACTCAGAATTCTAAGAAAAAAAGTCTGAAATCTGAGATGTGAACTTACAGTTCTGAGAAAACATCAGATTTGCGAGGTGTAGATTCAGAATTTCAAGAAAAAAGTCAATTGCAAGATGTAAACTCAGGAATCGAGAAAAAAGTCTGAATTGTGAGATGCAAACTCAGAATTCTGAGAAAAAAAGAATTGCAAGATGAAAATTCAGAATTCCAAGAAAAAAGTCAGAATTGTGTGATAAAGTCAGAATTGCAAAATGTAAACATGCAATTCTGATTTTTTTTTTTTTAAAAAAAGCTGCAATTACCTTTTTTATATTTTTACTCTGTGGTGGAAATAAGCTTCCATAGTTAATCATACTGCTGCTGCTGTTAGTGATCTTACGACGGTTAAAGGGATTCTTGCTAAAAACATCCCTTACTCGTGGTAAAATCACACACACACGCGTGGCCCTGAGTTTCTTATTGCTTCATCAATATTTCATGTTCACAACCGTATAAATCATCTTGTGTGCAGTCAAAGCATCATGCATTTACCCAAATCTTCACAGCAGCCCAAACAAGCGCGGGCCGCCCACCTACAACGAGCACATCACCAAACGCCAGGCCTCGGGTCCCGGGGCCCAGGAGGGGCCGCTACACCGCGAGCCCAGCACCCCTCACCGCTACCGCGAGGGCCGCACGGAGTTCCGGAGGGACAAATCTCCGGCCCGGCCTCTGGAGCGCGAGAAATCGCCCGGTCGGGCTGTGCTAGACAGCCGCAGGGAGAGATCACCCGGGCGCTTCGAGAGCAGTGGCAGCGAGAGAGACCGGGAGCGTTCGCGCCTTCACACTAGCTCTGTTCGCACCCAGCTGACTCCCGTCAACAAGGTACGCATGAGACACTGCCACGTAAACTGTGTATCCTTCTAGGGATACAGACATCAGGTTTGACGATGTTCATGCATGCTCAAATGCATGAACATCCGCTGCTTTGTAGTTAAATTCCTTCTAGTTATGGCCTCAAACAGGATGCTCAGTTAATGTCCAGCCTTTTAAAAAAAAAAAAGTCTCTGGGAAAAGACGTTAAAATCGGCATCCTTTGCAGCAGTAATGATGTTTCTGAGCTGATCTGCGTCAGACAGGGCAGGCAGCCTGTTGAAGTGTTGAAGTGACCTCTTTATCCTGGTGGTGGTGTAGGTTTGGGACCAGTCTTCAGTCTGAGAGCGTCCCGGAGGGATGACGTAAGAGCCATCGTCCACCTCCCGCGTGGATGGACTTGCCCTTTTAACAGGCGCTTCGTAAAACTCTGAACTATATCATCTCATGCCTGTAACCGTGAACAGAGCCATGTTATTCACTCGCAGCCCCAGAGTCTGGGACATTGTGCTGATGTTGTAAACTCTGTCCATGCTGTAACCATTCATGAAGGTCTAATGTAAAGATAAACAACTGCGATGTTTTGGGGAAAGACTTTGAAGGAATATCCCGGGTTCAGTACGGTAAGCTTTCAACAGCGTTTTGTGGCATAACGGCCATTACTGCAGAAAATGATTTTGATTCTCCCCTTGTTTATTTAATGTAAAAACTGCGGTAACAGTAAGACATTTACAATGGAAGTAAACAGGAACAGGTACTGGTCAATTTTGCGATTTTAGGCAATTTTAACGTCATCTTTCTCTCTAGTGAAAAGAACATCCAGTTTTTATTTATTTATTTTTATACACTTTATCTGTTAGCATCAGTAGATTTTTAATTATAATACACTAGCCATTTTCTCAAAATGAGTTTTTTCCACTCCAGCAGCACTTAGAGCAAATTTTAGTTTTATTCATATCTAAATTCTGAAGGCTTTTACAGACATTTCTTAACACTGATATTTTTTCTTTTTCATTTTCTGATTTATGGAGTGATTTAAAAGGAAAATTTTAAATCCTGTCTGTAAAAACAAAAAATTTGAACCTGGGATTATCCAACGCTCAGATTTCTGTTCTAGAAATGTATGTTTTGAACATAATGTTTACCAAATATTCTTCAAAAAAAACAAACAAATTATCTTCAAAGAAACCCATACAGGTTTGGAGCAGCTTGAGGGTGAGTAAATGATGACAGACTCTTCATTTTTGGGTGTGAACTATCACTTTAAAAGAAAAAAGTTCATTGCGTAATGCTAAAAGACACAAATTCTTATTTAAAAATATATATTTGAACTACAGAGCATCTTAATCATCCATTTAGTGGTAGGACTACTTTAGGTTGTGCTGTTTTCTTCATGTAAACAGGCTCATCATAGTATCCCTGTGTGAAAATGATCAATTCACTGACCTCGACCAGCACTGATGAGGTTAGTTAGCAATTTTAACTCCCATTAAAAATGTACTTCCATTGTGTTTTACTGGAACCACCATTTTTGGTTTAGTTGAAATTATGATCTGTGGTAACTGACAACACTCCACAAATGCTGTACATTTCTACTGAACCCAGAATATTCCTTCAACTTAATCACGTGATTAGCACATTGTAAATAAGGTGATTTCAATTTTTATAGCTAAACGGAACTCGACTGATGAAGCTACGAAGTCTATTTTTATGCTAATAAACTGTTTGTATAGACAGTTGAAATGGGTTTCCTACAGAAAAGTACAGAAAGGTTTTATTTCCATGTATGTTGTATGCTAACGTGGTAAACAGTCAATATGGCTGCTTTTAATGACCGTTTGTCCAGTTTTTTAAGCTCTATTTGACTGACATTATCGAACCTACTGCACATTGTATATTTTTATGCTAATAGAGTCTGAGCTTGTAAATCTTTTTAAAGAGACACGTCATGTTCTCGCTACAAGTGTCCTTGTGATGTTCAAGTGAACTTATCGTACTTTTGTCGGAAATAACGAAGCTTTCGTCGACACACTCGCACACAGCAGCGGTTCCGCGGGGCTCTTCTGGAAATTTCTGCTGCTTATCCGTTAACGGGCGTCCTGTTCAGCTGTGACGTGAAACAATGTCCGGTAGCCCTCAGGGTTTGTAGAAGATCTTTTGTCGTTCCTCGTGGAATATGAAAACAGCTCAGAGGCTTTTTGAGTTCATGGGTTAATTGTAAGCAAACGCCTGAGTGATCATATCAAACGCATGAGTAAATTCTGACTTGGTTTTGGGACGTCCCGTCATGTACTACTACCTTAATATTGATAATCGATGTTTTTCAACTAACAAGGCTGCTTACCTTGAACTTTCTTTTTGTATAAAGAAATGAAGCTATATTAAAGTATGAGCCATACACAGTTCTCCTGGCGTCGAGTCCTTCTTTTGGTCTGTCAGAATTGGACCACGTGATCATCACAAGCGTCGCGCGCGCGCTGCCGTTCATTACCGATTCATCGTCAGAGCCAGACCGCTGGGATCGTGGGACTTGACAGCGGAGCAGAGCAAAAGGTAAGAGCATCCAAAAGGTTTGGAAATGCTAAACATTTGGCAGATGAGAGGTAAAATTAATAATGAATTAAAAGCCGGATTCTGATGTGAAGGCCAGCAGGCAACGGGATGACGTCAATGCTGGAGTAGCAGGTGGATTCAGTCTATAAAGTTTGAATTATCTGAAAAAAAAAGAAAAAAATATATATATAATTTTTTTTTTTTATTCTAATAGTGTCAATATCACTGTAGGGTGCCTTTTGGTTTCCTGTTCATAACTCATTTGCCGTGATAATGAAAGGGTGTTAGGCTAAGTTTTTATATTCATGACAAAAGCATTACTTGGCTCTTTAGATACATTTTCTATTTTAAATAAGTCAATCATATCTATATAATCCAGTGTGTTCAATAGCTAGGTGTGGGGGTAATAGCATGCAAAAAAGAAAAAAAAAAACATCCAAATATCAGTTTTCTCAAAAATACATGTGCGAATTGTATGAATTTCTTTAAAAACACATGGTTTACATAAAATCTTTTATGTATTTATAATTTGAAAGCAAACAAATAACACTGGGAAAAGGACATCATAGAAAATATCATTTGCAAATTAATTTTCCAATGAAAACGTATTTAACAGTAATATAGCCTATATATCCATGACAGGGTGGACATATCTTATGGTTTATGCTTCGAATAATGGCCCATAATTATCTAAAAAAAAAAAAAAGTGTGGGACCTCAGCTGTTTCTGTAGAACTTGAGTGTCTACTATTTATGACATGACAAAGCGAATAGGAAATTGGGAGTACTGGGAGTGTTGTGAGGGTTGAAAGGCAGTCTATGGTGATATTGTCCCAATAATGAGGTTTAGTTTAAAATTTATTTTATCATTTATAATTTGTTGATGTTTACCATTCCCCCTCTTGTTTGTTACATGAGAAATTCTTTAGAATTAATGTTCTCTTGAAGGTGTGAGTAATGAAAATGCATTTTATGAGCACCTTAAGGTAATGCTACAGTGTCAATCAGGTAAAAGGGATTTATTAATATGCTTCGTGATTCCTGGTACATTCATGGTCTACGTTTGACTCTTGAGAAATTGAATTTTGGTCTATTTTCTCACTTATTTAAACCAAGAACCTCTTTCATAATCCAAACCATTTGCTATTGTGTCAAGGTAGTAAAGCGCATTCATTTTTATCACGTATGATTTACTTTGTCTCTAAATTAACAAGACATGGCAAATGCCTGCACAAATTAACATGAATTTAATAACATTTTCACAATTCAAGATTTTATAAAACTTTGCATACAATAATTTGAGGATGTTTATCATTGATAATATTGAAAGCTAATTTGGTTGACACTATTTACTGTACTAGGGATTTTTGTTCATTCAAATCTAAACTGCTGAAGAGAATTCTCTCTGGTTCATTATTTTAAATATTGTTTACTGAAAGCTCATGTTAAAGTCTTCAGGTTTTCTTGTCTGCCTATTTTGGGCAAGAAGATATCAATAGCTTTAACGGAGCCAGAGTAATTATGTAATTATGTTTCCAGCTTTATAGTGATGTTATTGACTGTTTCATAAATCAAGTCTTCCCAAACTGGAGTTTGTGAGGGCGTTAATGAAAAGCTAATTCAATCATAAAGTAATGTAATTTTCAATTAAAAAGCAATAAAAATGTTATAAAAAATATTTAAAAAAAAAAAAATTAAAAACTACATTTAAAATGCATATAAAACTAGTGAAGAGAGATTCAATATTTGTTTACCTGCAGTGAAGCTTGAACATGTGAATGTTAAATTACTGAAAAACAGTAAAAGCAGTTTGATAACTCATGTCATAGTTCAGTGAAATGAGTCCAGTATTCACTTCAGTTTGGAATTCCACTTTTTATTCTTACAGAAATCTGTGACAGTGTACTTCTGATGATTACCAATGTGCAAAATATAAACCCATGGAATTTACTCTCTGGAAAACAAATTCACATTCATGGATTGGCGTTAATGCAAAAGCTGTCCCACCACCGACACTCAAAACACTCTACAGAGCAGAACAGATGTCATCAGCTTTAGGAATTGACGCCCATCACCACGGCTCTGAACCCTCACCGATGACAAGGTTGACAAGGTTATAGGTCACCGCAAAAAATTAAGAGTGTCATTATTTACACGCCCTCTTGCCATTTACAGGAGTTTGAAAGATTTATGGTGATCTTTTTCAAAAGACATCATCCATCAAGCTCAAAAAAAGAAACACTTGCAGTCACTGTCATTATATGGAAAAGAACTGCATAAAGTGTCTCCAAAATCCTAATTTGAGGGGAAAAAAAACAAAACAAAGGCGAGTAAATAGTGAACTCCTGATTGAGGGAACTGTCCGAATGAACATCCAAAAAGCAAATAAAATGTGAAGCACAAAAAAAAAAAAAAAAAATTGTGATTTGTGCGTCATGTGTGTGAGGAAGGGGCTTCATCTTCAGTGCAAATGCAGCTCAAACCCATCAACACTGATTATCCTGTGGTCTAGCAATTGTCAGGATTGAACATACGATTCAAACGAAATCAACCTGATAATAAATAAGTGCTGGGAGGAAAAAAAAAAGACAAAAGGGCCCCTACTGCAGCATATCACATACAATATCTCTCTCCACATACAACATCTCTATTCGTCCGTTCAGCGTCACTGGGAGAAACATAAGAAATACATTAAAAAGAAACTCCAAATGGCTACAACTGGGGGGGGAAAGAAAAAAAAAAAAAACACTATTTGGTGACTAATTTAGTGAGCCACTATTTAAGAATTCTATACAATCTCATCTTAAATGCTATGCGTCTCATTCTTATATCATTCTAATATATTATCTCATTTGTCTCGCATTTATGTTACAAAAAAAAAAAAATGCACTAGTGAGAACGTCAGCCAACGTCCACACAGCAGATCAGAACAACAAGAGTGCCATCTAGCGGCCCGTCACTATACAGTCAACATTACCCAGAGGGAGAGTGCTTTCAATCTGAGAAAGAAACTAACAAGAGTCTGTAATTAACGGGGTAATTGGATGCGTTCGCTGTGGCGTCCAGAATCGCCTCAAAAGAAAAACGAAAAGCCTGCCAAAGAGATGAGAACTGAAAAACAAAGCTAGGATCTTGCGGTCTTGTCCCAGCAGCACCTTTCTCAGGAATGCCACTGATAATCTATCTTTGTGAGATGACGAGGGAAGAAATCCTACTTTTGCACACCGTCTGTTGGAGAAAAGCTTCCCTCTATGCAGCAGGTACAGGACAAGTTTCATCGCAAATGAAGACGACCTCTCAATCGCACCCTGTCTCTTCTGAAAGTGCTAAGCCTCCTCTCCTCATTGTTCCATATATACACATGATTCCCTTTCGGGTGGGAAAGCATCATCTTCGGCCCCACACAACAGTCTCTGGAGCGCCTCGGTGTCCTCAGCAGCGGGGCGTCTGGGGTCAGTTGGAGCTGGCGGTGATGGTTTTGTCCAGCTCCATGTTCAGGGGCGGCGCGGGAGTCTGCAGGCTGCCGAAACATGACTTACACACGCGACTGGGCTCAAACAACTGCTGGCTTGGCACCGGGATCTTCTGATCGCAACAGCTGGCACAGAACACATTCCCACAATTCCTGCAGGGGCAGCAGAGGTCAGGAGGAAGTTAGAGAAAGTGTAGAAAGGGAGAGAAAAAAAAAAAAAAAAAAAATGAATTCGTGCCTTTAGAAATAACTTAGAATTTAAACTAGGGAAGCCAAGAATACACACACACACACAAAAACATTTATTTCCTGAAGAGAGGATCTGAATGCACAAACTGGGGAGAAAACAGCAATAACCCATATTCATTCATTTAATAAGTGATATATTAATAATAAATATGCATTAAATTCATATTTCATAACAGAACAACAATGCCTAAATTCACTAAAACTGAATCCATGTAAAAATTAAAACCATTGTTAATATTTTTAAATAAGAGTGATTAACATACATGTTTTAATTGCATTAAAATAGAAGGCATTACATTTTGAAAAAGTATTTACATTAATACAAAGACATGAATTCATTAACTGAATGCATTTTGAAATGAAAACATTATTATTATTATTATTATTATTATTATTATTATTATTATTATTATTATAAAATCTAAATGCATCTTAATACATTAAAACTGATTGAACTACATTTATAAAATTCATATTATACTTTAATTCCATAATCAAATAAAACATACTACTACTACTACGTAATCTCACGTTAAATGATTCTAAGATACTCAAAATTGATCACTATTATTTTAATCTGCCGACAACCTTAATTTACACATTTTATGCAAAACACTGCACAAAACATTAAAAGAGCTCAAGTTCTTAAAAGTGTTAAGTGTGGGAGGGGCTTCTTCAGGTGTGGGAGGGGCTTCTTCAGGTCTGGACAACACACAGCCCATGCAGATTTACTGCAAGAAAACATCTAACTAATCACAAACAAGTGAGAAGAGGTGCACTGACAGCGCCACACACTGTGTGTTATACAGAACACACACACAAACATGCAGCCCTTCATACATTACCGTCACACATGCAGAGAGAAAAGACTCTACAGAAAATCAAAATCACATGAACCTCCATTTCACATCAGCCATAATCACTGAAAACAGAATTTCTGGCTCTTATGAAGCTCATAGAATTACTGCAGGTGTATTCACAGATCGGCACGATACAGACGTCAGAAACATGAACATGACCCTCAGTTACATACCAAACCCGCTCAATATTAACTCATTTCACATGCAAGGAGATTAACCGATCATAAGACTTTCACATATAGAAAATAGTCTTAAAGGTCTAAAGAATCAGAGAGTGTGGAAAACGGTTATGAAAAGCTGAATTATGACTGGTTTGGGTCCAAGAAACACTGACTAACATTATAAAGTGTTTTACACTTTTACAGGATTTTATTTTTCCCTGATGTCCTAATAAAGATCATATTTATTATTTTAAGTTTGGGGTCAGTAAGTTTAAAAAAAAAAAAATTTTTTTTAAATGAGCCTTATATGCTCACCAAGACTGCATTTAGTTGATCGAAAATACAACACTACTATGAAATATTACAATTTAAAAATAAGTGTTTTCTATTGTAATGCGTTTTAAAATGTAATCTATTCTTGTGATGGTAAAGCTGAATTTTCAGCATCATTTCTCCAGTCTGTGTCACATGATCCTTCAGAAATCATTCTAATATGCTGATTAGCTGCTGAAGAAACATTCCTTCCCCTAAACGTTAACCGAGAAAGCCCGTGAAGAGATGGATGAGAAGAGAGCAGGGTTAGGTCACTCTGAAGCAATGCAGGGTTAACAGGACGTACAAGAGCCTGAGAATGACACAGAGAGGGCAATTCTCACCAAACATCTTCCACACGCTCCTTGCTTCTGTGATACAGGAGGAAAAAAAAAATCAACTTTAAACCTAGTGAGTTCTAACTAGACAGCATCAGAGGGCATCACTGGCCAGATTCTAAGGATGTTGTCAGCCAAACTCTCTCAACTCTATCTGCCATTTTGGCCACCAAGCATTCTGAGATTAATTTAAAAAAAAAAGAAAAAAAAAAAAAAAAAAAAAAGACTGCAAATATTTCGTATTCTCTACTGAAAATAATGCATACAAATAATTCCAACTACAGTAGTTGGGTTTAATTATTTGTGTGCATTTGTTTATTAAGTGTCATGTCAGCAGTATTGCAACATGCTAATGTCAGACTCTTTTGCAATCTATCACACACTTCACTGTGTGTGTGTGTGTGTGGTGTGCATGTCACATGAAGTTCCAAATCAGTCACTTGTGAGCTTCCATTTCAGCCAAGATGCTGTTTATGTAGACAGTAGGTAGCTCATTAGCTCACTGCTGCTAAACTGAAACTATGCACAACTTCAATAGAAAAGCATATTTCATCTTTTCAAGCTCAGTTCTGCTGTTCACATCGGTGGTGTGTGTCCTACTTGTTGACTCTAGAGCGTTTAGCTGTTTACTCACCGGGCAGTCTGCACTAGTCCTCGCAGTTGGGTAGTTTGTTTAAACTGCTGTGTTTACAACTGCTGCTGTAATGGTTGACTCCTAACTCATGAAACTTCTCCAAATGTTTCTGTTTACTGACTGACCAGAGGCAGAGGAATTTGAGAGGAAAAAAGGGAGGTTTTCCAGAGACGTCAAGAAAATGAGTCAACACTAATGCATCTGACCCAAAAAGAGGTACACAGAGAGGGGGGGGAAAAAAAACAAAAAAAACAAAAAAAACAAAAAAAAAAAAAAAACTGTAGAGGCGTGTGTTTGTGTGGCAGTCTGTGATGTTGCCTTACCTGCAGTGGTGTTTTCTAGTGGCCAGCCAGAATCCTCTCTCACAGCCATAGCACTGAGCGGCCAGATGATCCGGGTACCACCGGGTCACCTGTAATAATAAATAATATAGGCTCTAAATGAAGTAATCAATAAAAGACCTCATAATGACCTTAAAGACAACCTAAAATGGCATTCATAATGCACTGAACTTAAAGCAATGTGATGACTTTGAAAAATTAGCATGCACTGAGGAATCATTCACAATAAGAGCATCAGGGTTTTAATAAGTAAATATGGTCAAATTTAATGTAATGCTTTCTTTAAAATCTGAAGAAATATCTTCCCAAACAATCACTTAGGGCTGCACAATTAATCGAATTTCTGAATTGCAATTACGGATGCCACAATTACGTAATCATTCAAAGCAGCAATTAATCTTTCAAAATCCACGTTATTGTGTGTGCTTAAGATGTATTCTTTTCTTTCTACAAGTTATCTTAAGGGTTTTTGCATGGTTTTAAATTTTAGTATAGCATTACAATACCAAGCATATTTTTACTTTCATTTAAAGAAACCAATCCAATGTATAGTTCACAATTGAGGCTTAATACTATAGAAGTTTTTCAGTTAGTGTTTTCAGGTTGTTAATTTTCATCTAAAAATATGGCATGCGGTTGATTCAAACAATGGTATAAACATCATTCAATGTAAATTGTGATGATCGTAATTAATAATCACAACTACAATTTCAAGGGAATAATCCACAATTATGATTTGTCAATCGTGCAGCCCTACAATCACTTTTTTTTTTTTAAAGAAATAAATTAAATATTTTTCAGTAAGAATGCTTTAAATAATTGATCAAAAGTGACAGTACAGACATTTATAATGTTACAAAATATTTGTCAAAATGCTTTTGAACTTTCTACTCAAAAATAGCTATAAAAAAAATAATAAAAAAAATGCATCACGGTTTCCACAAAAATATGAAGCGGCACAACTGTTTTAAACATTGATAATGATAATCAGAAATGTTCCTTGAGTAGCAAATCAGCATAAAATGATTTCTGAAGGATCATGTGACACTGAAGACTGGAGTAATGATGCTGAAAATTCAGCCTCGGTGAACATAAGGGTCTTCTTTTAGAAAATATTTGAAAAAAATCATACCGCCCCAAACTTGTAAGTAATAGTGTACCTTGTCTTCTGTCTCCATATAACCAAACAGGTCTTTCTATCATAAGTGTGTGTACCTCAGTGTCCTGCTTGTCCACCTGCTCCCAGCTGGCCTCAGAGAAGAGTTCAGTGCTGCAGCGGGACAGACAGTTGGGCTCCAGGTTGAAGTCGGAGTCTGTGATTGAGGTCTGACAAAGATGAGAAAAAGTCTCTTAAGATAAACCATCAAACATGCCTAAAACATTTGCATGTAGGTATATGTATAGAATGCTATGTATTCTGTGTAGTGCTGTCAAAAAATTAATCGCGATTAATCGCATCCCAAATAAAAGTTTGTTTACATAATGTGTATACTGTGTATATTTATTATGTATATATAAATACAAACACATGCATGTATATATTTAAGAAAAACATGTTATATTTATATATTAAATATATTTTTATATAATATAAATTATATGAATATAAATATAAACTTTTAAATACATGTAAATATTTTCAAAATATATACTGTATGTGTGTGTCTTTATATATACAAAATAAATATATACAGAAGACACACATATTGTGTAAACAAAAACTTTTATTCTGGATGCGATTAATCGCGATTAATCGTTTGACAGCCCTAATTCTGTGATTTAATTTTTATTTCAGAGTTATATATTCCACGTATGTCTGTGATATCCCTTCCTCTAGGGCTGCACAATAAATCAAAGTGAAATCAAAATCACGATTAGACGGAAGCTGCGTTTGCCATGTGTATCTTGTCTTGGTTCTGTGATCAGTAGTAAATCTCCAAGCTAAAGTCCAGAGAAACTCCAAATACGCTCTGCAGAAGAAACCCAGGAAATTCCTATAGCGGTTGCTGAATAAACAGAAAATTTAAATGCTTTCATAGATTCAACGTGACAGATAAACCATATGTTGCCATAGTCATGCGTTTATTATAATGAAAATTATAATAAGAACTCTAATAAAAGTATATCTACACTGAACAAAAATATAAATGCAACACTTGTTTTTGCCCCCATTTTTCATGAACTGAACTCAAAGATCTAAGACTTTCTATGTACACAAAAGGCCTATTTCTCAAATATTGTTCACAAATCTGTCTAAATCTGTTAGTGAGCACTTCTTCGCCGAGATAATCCATCCACCTCACAGGTGTGGCATATCAAGATGCTGATTAGACCGCATGATTATTGCACAGGTGTGCCTTAGGCTGGCCACAATTAAAGGCCACTCTAAAAAATTTGCAGTTTTACTGTATTTGGGGGGTCCGAAAACCAGTCAGTATCTGGTGTGACCACCATTTGCCTCACGCAGTGCAACACCTCTCCTTCACGCAGATTTGATCAGGTTGTTGATTGTGGCCTGTGGAATGTTGGTCCACTGCTCTTCAATGGCTGTGCAAAGTTGCTGGATATTGGCAGGAACGTTGACATCAGCAAACCGCTAACCCACACGACACCATACACGCTGTCTGCCATCTGCCCTGTACAGTGAAAACCGGGATTCATCCGTGAAGAGAACACCTCTCCAAAGTGCCAGATGCCATCGAATGTGAGCATTTGCCCACTCAAGTCGGTTACGACAACGAACTGCAGTCAGGTCGAGACCCCGATGAGGACAACGGTTTCTTCCCCGAGACGGTTTCTGACAGTTTGTGCAGAAATTCTTTGGTTATGCAAACCGATTGTTGCAGCAGCTGTCCGAGTGGCTGGTCTCAGACAATCTTGGAGGTGAAGATGCTGGATGTGGAGGCCCTGGGCTGGTGTGGTTACACGTGGTCTGCGGTTGTGAGGCCGGTTGGATGTACTGCCAAATTCTCTGAAACGCCTTTGGAGATGGCTTACGGTAGAGAAATGAACATTCAATTCACGGGCAACAGCTCTGGTGGACATTCCTGCAGTCAGCATGCCAATTGCACGCTCCCGCAAAACTTGCGACATCTGTGGCATTGTGCTGTGTGATAAAACTGCACATTTTAGAGTGGCCTTTTATTGTGGCCAGCCTAAGGCACACCTGTGCAATAATCATGCTGTCTAACCAGCATCTTGATAATCCATCCACCTCACAGGTGTGGCATATCTCGGCAAAGGAGAAGTGCTCACTAACAGATTTAGACAGATTTGTGAACAATGAGAGAAATAGGCCTTGTGTACATAGAAAAAGTCTTAGATCTTTGAGTTCAGCTCATGAAAAATGGGGGCAAAAACAAAAGTGTTGCGTTTATATTTTTGTTCAGTGTATAATGCAATGCTAATCGACTTATTCTAAGCAGTGATAAAGGCTAAGTCGCGCAACATTTCATAGTATTCTGTGTAAGAAGCCAGATCATCTCAAAGAAGAACTCATTTCAAACACTCGGCTGACGTTATGAAGTGAGTTTGGAGTAAAAATGTTATTAAATTTGGTATTTTCACATGGTTTTAGAGCAGCATTTACAACACAGAGCCATAGTTTCACAACTTTCACTATCGTGAACGATTTCATAATCGTATGATTATATTGTCTGTGATTTTTTTTTTTTTTGCGTAGCTTGTCAGTGAACTATGGCTCTGTGTAGTAAATGCTGCTTCTCAAAGCAGGTGATGGAGATTTACTACCAATCACAGAACCAGCTTTACTGACGAGATGTCCATGACAACCGCATTTGATTAATCGTACAGCCCTACCTTCCTCTGTATTTTGCTGTTTTGTTTATTTTGTTGTATTATAAATTCTCTGTAATTGCAAAAAAACCAAAAACAAAACATGCCTAAAATTCCAACCCAAGCCATATGAGCAAAAGCAACACTGAGTGTGTACTGCTCACCAATTCATCACCCATGTCTCCGTTGAGTCGCAGCATCCCAGCAGCCTGGTGGTTCTCCAGACGGCTCCAGAGCTCCTGTACCTGCCTCTTCAAAGCTTCCACCTCCAGCTGGTGACCGGTCTCGATCTGCCGCAGCCGCTGCTGCACAGCGTCCGTGTGCAGGGTCAACCCGTCATCGTCCAGATGGCTCCGGGCCGAAGGGGGTTCTGGGGGGCTGAAGCTCGCCCGGCCCAGAAACCCCAAGTGCAGGCAGCGATGGTGGGAGCAGGCGCCCCGTGCGGGGAGGGTCAGCGAGCCACAGCTGGCAAGCGACACCTGCCGGCTGAGCGTGGCCCGTTCTCCGTTTGTGCGCGCCGCCCATTGTGGCATGGAGGGCTCGGGGTCGGGAGAGTCTCCGTTGCACACCGGGTGGAGGAGGTCGGTGGAGGGAGGAAAGGCACTGAGAGACAGCCGTTTGGGGATGTTGTTTAAAGTCCTGGGGTCGGTTGAGGCGCGGAGACCCTGTTTGAGGCACGATGATTCGGCAAGGGTTTTAAGAGATGGTGGACTAGTTAAAGGTCCCAGACTCTCAGGCTGAACGCCCAAGTCCTCCGTAAGCGTCTCTGTGGAGCTCTCCAAAAGAGAAAGACCTTTCTCCTGCTCAAATGTTTCTCGCTCATGGCCGTTACTCACAGTCCTGAGGCCACTGGGAGGGAAATTTGTGTTATGAGAAGGATTGTGTTCTTGTATCGTGCATTTCTCAACTACTACTAAGTCTTGGCTTCCCTGGCTGAGAGCAGAAGATGCTTCAGAACTACCGTCTTCTGAAAAATGTCCATTGACACTTGCATCTCCAAGGCTTTTAGCTTTGCTCTCCTGAGCATCAGCAGTTAGCTGTGCCTCAACACTACCCTCTTCTGAATGTGCAACATCACTCTGTTCGTTCAGAGCGGAGGTTTTGTTAGTGTGGTCTGCCTTTGTGTGTCTGTGGCTATCTGGTGGCGATTCGTCTTTTGTAGCTTCCCGGAGAATGTTCTCCATTTGGCCCACAGCCACACCAACTGTCAGCTCCGCCTCGCCGACGCCTTGCATCATTGGCAACCTGACATCCCTGAGCCACTCCCCATTCTCTGTGTCCCCAGTGGGCAATGTTCCCATAAGCCCCACCACGGTTTGTCCGTTGACCCTCTCATCTGAGTCTGGAGATGCAGCACCGTCAGCTCCTGTCCCGATGTTGAGCTCCAGAGATCTGCGATGGTCCTGCCATTTCTCATTCAAACTGGGGTCGCTGGAACGTCGATTGGAGGCCAGCGGGTTTCCGACTTCACAAGCGCTGGGCAGGTTATCGAACGAGCGGGTTTTAGGACGCCTGTGGGCACAATACAAGATGGAACCAAGGTCATGACTTAATTTCTGAAGACTAAATGACTTAATGTTCAGGTCAATATGAAACTCCATTTTCACTTCATTTTACTTCTGTAAAGGCTGGAATACACTATACAGCTTTTAAAATTCACACTACCAGACTTTCAGGTTGTTCTGAACACAGCAAACAAGCAAATATTTGCTAGGAGACGCATGGAAAAAAAAAAAAAAAAAAAAAAAAAAAAAAAGTTAATGTGTTCTAAAATCAGCTCAAAATATCAAATATGCTTGATGATCTCTTACTGCACAGAATCAAAGTCTGATTATCTGTGAAATTTGTCCACTTAAATCTGCAGACTGACTCTGACTTTCAGCAACTAGGGTTAACGCATCCAGACCCTAAACCAGGGCAAAAACAGTGTAGTGCAGGGATCTCCAACCCTGCTCCTGGAGAGCTACCATCCTGCAGACTTCAGTTCCAACCCTGCTGCAACACACCTGTCTGAAATCATCAAGTAGCCCTGAACAACTTGATTAGCTGGTTCAGGTGTGTTTGATTGGGGCTGGAGCTGAAATCTTCAGGATGGTAGCTCTCCAGGAGCAGGGTTGGAGACCCCTGGTGTAGTGTATTCCAGTCTTAAAGTGAAGTATTTCAGATTAAAACACACAAACAGAGAGCTATTTTGCATTAATCAATTACCTGCTAAGGGGCTGGTCCTCAGGGTTGGCACCAGGTGCAGGGTAGGGGGCACAGGAGTCATCTGAAGGGGTTGTGGGTGAAGAGCTGGGTAGGTAAACTGCTGTCCATAACAAGAGATTGCGTACGTGACACACAGGATGAAGCACCTAGTTCAAACAGCAGAGATAGAATATAATTAGATGATTGATATTGCTTAAAAATGGGTTAATCTCACAACAAAATGCCCAGGTCACACCAAAAACAGATATTGCATAAAGACTTATTTCCTAGGATTTTGAGAGGTTTTGGTAAATTTGGGAAGTTTTTGGTTTAGTTGATCCAGTCAAAACAGAAATAAAAAAGGCACAGAACAAGACGGGATGCATTATCAACTGCAAATAACTAGAGGCCATTTACATTGTCATTTTCACACAGACCTGACAACAGTGTTTTTTTAAAATACATTTACATTATTTGGGGAAAAAACAAAAACAAACAAAAAAAAAAAAAACTAAAATTTAAATGAAAATGGATTCAAACATAAAAACTGAATACAAATATGATCCTAAATAACACTGCTCACCAACAGGGTCAACACACTGATCCCAAAAAAATAAAAATATTCAACAACTGTTTTGTTGGGGCAGTGTGAACTAGCTTTAAAAGACAGGAGAAGAAAGGACAGGGCAGCACTGGGTCTCTTGAGTATTGGAGAGGAATGAAAGCAAGAGTTGTGAAGCCAGTAAATGCCTCTCTTCATGTTTACTCACTACACAAGGAAACTTACAAAACAGAGATATGAATTGAGGCAAAGGCAGCTGAGGGTTGTTAGGAGAGGGGGGGGGGGAGAAAAAAAAAATA
>JAFVLL020043449.1:0-15079 GCA_021397915.2 Tor tambroides
ACTGAAGAAAAAAAGACACCTACATCTTGGATGCCCTTGGGGTAAGCTGATAGATATCAAATTTTAATTTCAAAGTGAACTATCCCTTTAATGGAAAAGGACTTGGTTATGATCAGGGATAACTCACTGGTGATGCTTTGCTACTAATGGCCTCAAACAAAACTGAATGTTTCAAAGATTCATGGCTTTGAACCCTGCCTTAACGCTATTAAGCCATTTTCTTTCTTGACAGACTGAAAAATCCTTGTACACCCTGACTCCCAGAAGTTGTGTAGCGGTCAGCCAATGCGAGTGGAATTGGCAGCTCTTGCCAATTTAGAGTAGAGTATGCATCGGACAGACTGTCTGAGACTGAGACTAATTATTGTATAACAAGTGATATTAAGAGAAACCTGATACAACTGCTTGCTGCTTTAATGGGCCGTAGCAGGTTTATTTTTTCCTTCAGTACAGTTGAAATCAACATTGCAGATGATATTGATCTCAGTCCGTAGTGGTGAAAGAACAGCATTGTGAGCTTGAAAACTCTTCTGTTGTCAGCCCTGCTTTGGAAAAGGAGTGCACTGATATTAAATTCTGGCTCATACAAATACGGCAATAATTATTTTCATATAATGACCATTATATGAACAAAGTTTCCAAAAATTCTATACAATATTTTGCACTAGAATATTGCGAATTTATATTATAGAATGCACAGCCAATACTATAATATAGAAACTATAAATGTAAAAACTGAAATCAAATCATTTTACATGTCAATTTTGGAATCACATCATCATGTGCAGTATGAGCAATGGATATTCATGTAGCTAAAGATAATAGTGTCTTTAAATTACTCTGTTATACACCTAAATAAGAGAAAATATATACGAAAAAACCTTCCAAGGCAACACTTTAGATTTCGGTTTAAGTTAATATACTAAAATAATTCAAACTGACCTAATAAAAATGACAAAAACACCACACAAATTACTAAAACTTCATCCAAAATTTGAATGAAAGCAGAAAATATAAAACTTTAATTCCAAATATTAACTCAAAAGAATACTATACAGTATAATACTAAAATAAAACTGTTGAAATAAAAAATCTATAGTTTCGGTGAGTATGATACTAGGGTTCAGGCTTTAAATGGCATTTGTTGTCTACACTTGCTTAAAAAACAAACAAACAAACAAAAAAAACCATTATTTTGGCATTTCTGTGTGGTGCTACTGGTGGCGCAAAAATGACTTCAGTCACAAGTAAGGTTTGTCATTAATAGTGGCTTTAGAGTTCCCAACAAATACTATAGTGACTCCAGTCATGGATTATTGTGTGTTTTGGCCACACAGGCGAGGAGGAAGAGGATGGTGAGCAGTCAAGCCAAGTACGAGCTGATCCAGGAGGTGGGCCGGGGCAGTTACGGTGTGGTTTACGAGGCAGCTGTCCGGCAGACCGGCGCTCGCGTGGCTGTGAAGAAGATCCGCTGTCACTCCCCGGAGAACGTGGAGCTGGCCTTGAGGGAGTTCTGGGCCCTGAGCAGCATCCAGAGCCAGCATCCCAACGTCATCCACCTGGAGGAATGCATTCTCCAGAGAGACGGCCTCGCCCAGCGCATGAGCCACGGCTCCAGCTCCTCGCTCTATCTGGAAGTACGTATCCAACCTGCAAGTACAGACAACACAAAGTCCGTCAAGTTTAGATTTATGTTAGGTTTACAGCAGAGAAATCAAAGAAACAAAGAGGAAATGTAACATTCATATACTAGTACTGATAGTACTCAAATCAGTGAGTCGGATATTTCTGGACACTTTCGAAACAGTTGCTAATTGAAATGTGAATTAACATTAAATCATTTATTATCTGCACATTAGTGCTGGGCCTTCAATATCCTGTCAGGAAACAGGGAGTGGCTAAAGGAGGAAATGTCGCTTACAGTAGGTTTTGGTTTATTAATAGAGATGAGAAAATCATTGGTGGATTTAGGAGATGAGATTTTAAAATCTTGAGCCCCATTATGGCTCAAGGTTTGAGATAGGAATATTTAGTTTCTCTGCAATACATATTGCTATATGAGAAATTTTCAGCAGATTATTAGGGACTATTTGAATGATTAATGTTGGGTGTTTTGTAGGGAAGTGCGTCTACATGGAAAATTAAACTAAATGACATTTACTCTGAAAAAGTATTGGGAAAACTGGGTGTTCACACTGAATACTCTTCACAAGAACCGAATCAAACCTCTTTCAGTAACTGTAAAGTGAACAGTAAAGTTTTCATACATTCCTGCTGTTTGTTATCGTTTCAATGTCTATAAAATAATAATTATTAATTATTTGCATTCTGATTATTATTAAGTAAAAACAAGAAATATATTGTAATAATATTGTATAATAAAAACAATAAGTATTTAATAAAAATAATAGTACAATTTATAGTACAATAGTACAGTCATAAAAATACTTACATTTGGGTCAAAGACGAAAAAGGGTTTAAGCATAAAAACAATAAGTGTAATACTGCTTTAAATTGTTGTTGCCCCCTCCCTCCCCCCCAAAAAATTAAAGTGTTTTGTGTTTAATTTAATTGCAATTTCGTTTTTATTTTTCTGAGTAAAAAATAAATATCATACATTTTTCCCTGATTTACAGAAGACACCCACTAAAATGTCATTCAGTGTAACAGTCTTGTCAGGCATATTTACAACAAAAATCAATTTATGACATATTAAAAGACTAATTACTTTCACCCCAGATACTAATTAGTTGTAATTTTACATTTTTAAAATTTGTCCCTATCCTAGGTTTTGCCTATTTGTCAGTAATAATTTTTTTTACTGATTTAAAACACAATAAAATTTAATATGCTCCCTTATTCTTTTATATATTTTAATATGTACAAGTCAGAATAAGCATGTTGTTTGAATTTTTACATAAATATTGTGTTACACTGAATGACAATGTAACATTATTTCAACCAAATTTTGACATTTTATTCTCCAAAAACATATTTGAAACCTTAAAATTAGACACTTTACTTACATTTAATGTGCTTTCTATGGACATAAAATCACTTTTGTAAATTTCTTTTGATGCGGACATCTTAACGTCTTTGACCCATTTACATGAAGCGTTAAGCCATCAGGCTTTTCTTTTGCCAGTTTTCTGGCAAATAAATGAATATATTTTGAGCTGCATGCATGTAAATGAACACTGTCATGCCTATAATTATTTAAATAAATCACAGCTTTTGCAATTAGATAATCACACTAAGCCATTTTGTGATACCAGTTTTATTCTGGTATTTTCTGCAGTCCTGTTTTCTATACTGTTGATGAAGCATAGCTATAATAGTTTTATCATTGTGCTTTTTTCATGTAACACCTACATTATCCATCATTCTTTCCATCATAATCATAAACTACATAAAGCATCAATTACACCCCTAATATGCATCCTTTGCACTTTATTATGTTGCATTAGTGCCAAGTGTCTTGTCAGTAATTGGAAACGGAAAATGAAATAGTCCCTTGCACTCATTTTATTCAGAAAATCACACATTGCATTGTAATTACTACTTCTGTAAGTAGGAACTTCCCAGGAGGACTTAAATGCAGCCTTACGGCATCACTGTATAATTTTGGGTTTAGGATTATGTCCACCAGACACTGACCAGGCACGTTTCTTAAGAATATATGGACTGTAAGCACAGCCCTTGAGTAGTGTAATTGACAGATTCAACAAATAAATACCTGGTATTGAATAAAACTACCATAGTCTTCGCAAACAGTGCATAGATACAGATTTGACTGTTCTGACAGTCTAATAGTGACTGTGAGCAAGGTGAAATACAGCACAGTAAAAAAGTTGTCACAAATGCATCCTGCTGAAAAAAAAGCCAAAAAATCACCTCCCTAAACAACTAGATTGCCATTGGCTGGCTATCCTGATGATGAACATAAAGAAGCAGCAGGAAGACAAACTACTTTGACTGTTCTACAAGGCAGATGGCAGTCTATAATATAAGTGGGCGATTATAGTATTGTGTCGGGTCAAGTCTCATGAAGACGTGAAGATGTTGTGACTGAGTGGAAGTAAGCCAGAGTGCAGAGCAGCACAGTAATGGGTTGTTATTCCTGGCCTTTGAGATGAGGTTGATTAGCACTCTCGCTACTATAATTATGAGCCGGCAGAGGGCCGTTTGTCTGCTGACCTCTGTCTGTGCAAAGCCTTCAGCATCTTCTGTCAACAGATGACGAAGACAAAACATGCTTCAGGTTTACACGGAAATCCCCAAACTTATCACAATGCGCTTAAACTTAGGTTAGTATCTTTTAACGTCACCACTTGCAACCATAGGTAAAGCAACATTTTGTGGATAGATTTTAGCACCATTTTTAACCTCTAAAGCCAGTTTAACCCTGTTTTTCATAGCCATTGTTGCTTGAATGTTACAGTTGTTTAGCAACAGACAACTAGTTATAAATTAAACAATGCCTGTTTCTCCTTAAATATCCATGCATTTTCACATAGACTTTAACATGCAATCTTAGGGAAACGGTAAAAATAGCAGGCCACGCTTTATTTTAAGGTTCAATTCTCACTATTAACAAACAATTAACTATGCCTTTTCCTCAGTAAACTCCTAATTTTCTGCTTGTTAATAGTTAGTAAGGTAGTTGTTAAGTGTATTGGGTGGGATTAGGGATGTAGGATATGATCATGCAGAATAAGTGCTTTGTAAGTACTAATAAACAGCCAATATGTTAATAATAGGCATGCTAATAAGCAACTAGTTAATAGTGAGAATTGGTTCCTATGCTAAAGTGTTACCAAAAAGCACCTGAGTGTTTTTTCTTGATGATAGATAGATAGATAGATAGATAGATAGATAGATAGATAGATGAGCAGGTTTTACCACAAGTCACATGTTTGGTGGTTGTCACTTTTATTAATCTTGTAAATATACGAATGACCCAGGGTTTACAAATGCACAGTGTGAATATAGATTATGTAGATTGCATTAAACAGAATTAAATGACCCTATGCTTGCTTTTCAAGTGTACAAAGCCCATTTGTTTTGTTAGTTTAGAAACAATAGATAAGTGCATTTTTTTAGTGCAATCTGCATTAAGTCTGCAGTTTGGTTAATGGTTTAGCTTAATCTAAAGGAAACAAGAAAACAGTCTTATGTTTTGAACAAGCTTTTTGAGAAAGTAGAGCTAATCTTGAAACACAAATCCCATGCGGAGGGTATCAGGGGAAGGATGTGGTTAAATGTACCACCACATGACGTGCAGCCGTAACACGCATCTCCTCTATGGACAGCATTGTTGTTGCTGTGCTTCAGATGAGATAGACTGTACGAGATGTGCTCTGATTGGTTCCCTGTGCAGACAGATGGTTCAGCGTTCATAGGTTGGTGCTCTGTTTTGCAATAGCCTGCAATGGTGAAGAAAACATAAACCTGAAGCTGGTTGTGTAATTGCATAACTTGATAGGTGCAGTGTGGACTACCCTATCACTCAGTCAGTATGATACTTGGCTAGCAAACTGTCTTTGTATAATTATAATTTATAGCATGTGTAAGGTGACTCTTAATACCCCTGACAGCATAGATATTCTCCCTCTTTGGAGAGAAACTAATTATAAATACACTTGTGCTTTAATTTAATGGTGCAAAGTTTAAAAATGGCTCAATCTAATTCATTTTGGAAGCTTTTCCCAATATCTGTGTGTGCTTTTCTTTTTTTTTGTGAGTACTACTCTTTGTTCCATTCAGTCACAACTACTAAAATCTAAAGCTTTAATTTCATAAAGATGCAATGTGTAATGTCAGGTAAAAATGTTGATTCCAAGGAAAATGTGCATGGACAATAACAAACATTTACTTTTAAGCAAATAATTTGCATCGGTGAGTCCAAGTTCCAAAATGACCTATTTAGTAACTGTTAGCAGAGACAAAACACAGTAAATGATCCTCTCTGTCGATAATCATAGCATCATTTATCCAACGCAGCTTGCCAGGAGACAGTCAAACATTTACAAAGTTAACAGTAGCCATGACATTTTTTTCATGCATCAATTTATGAGTGTGTGCAATGTAACACTGCTGGATATATTGCAAGTAGGAATATGCTATATCCAACTATGGCATTAGCATCCCATTAGCATAACATTCTAGCATCAAACTCAATAGCAGCTCACTAGGTTTTGAAAGAGAACTGGTGTGTCTCTATAAGTGATTGTGTTTTGATGGATGTTGATGTGTGATAATAGACTTGAGTAGCATGTGGGATGTTGAGAGACATTCTAAGATTTCAGCAACAGAGTTTGGCTTCATTCCCAGAACAACGCCAGTTTTCTCCTACTAAATTTCCCCTAGAGTATCCCCAGCAAGCAAATAATACTGGAACAGGATGAAATAACTGGAAGTTTGATTATTATTATTTTTTTTTTTTGTGCTATATTCAAGAATGATTCCTTAAATCATGCAGTTAGTTGATGAGAAGTGTGCCATTACTCTTCTAAGTGATCTAACTAACGATTTCCCTTGGTGGACAATAAAACAAGTGAAAAATTCCATAGACTTGAATTGAAAGAGGGACCCAATCTTTTGACTTGGGTTCTGGACAGTTGCTTACTGGCCCAAGCAGTGCCCTAACAACCACCCTTAACCTCTCAGCAACCTTGAGCTAAACAAGGTTTTAACAACACCTTAGCAGCTGTGTAGCTACACCTTGGCAGACCACACAACAGGCAAGCATTCCTGTAGCTCAAACAGTACAGCATGGGGCTAGTAACAGCAATGCCATGGGTTTGATTCTGAAATGATAAAATGTATACCTTAAATGCAGTATAAGTTGCCTTTGGATTAAGGCAGTGGCCAAATGTGTAAATGCAAGTTCATTACTCAGGAAATGGTGAATGTCTTGCACAACTTTGCATGCATGCAAATTTCACTTATTCACTTTGGTCACACTTTATTTTAAGGTCCAATTCTCGCCTTTTTTTGGCCTCAAACTCCTAATTTGCTGCTCATTAATAGTTAGTAAGGTAGTTGTTAATTTTAGGTATTGGGTAGGATTAGGGATGTAGCATATGGACACACACAATATGTGCTTTATAAGCACTAATAAACAAACAATATGTTAATAATAGGCATGCTAATAAGCAACTAGTTAATACTGAGAATTGGACTGGTCTCTACACTAAAGTGTTACCTTTACTTTTTCTTATTGTCAACTTTGGAGTATCTTTTTGAGCTCATGAAAAGTGTGTGAGATCTTTTCCCAGCCCCTCTGAAATGCTAACTATGATGTCTCTGATTTACTTCATCTCTGAGTCACAGGTTAATTGTGATGTTTGCTAGCCAAAGTGAAATTACCCTGCAGTGTGTGATATTCCCCCATGTTGAATGGTAAAAATATCTATTTTCAAAATGAATTTTCATAATACTTTAGATTACCAGATGATTAAGAGACGTGGGCCTTACATATAGTTACTTACCATAATGGAAAGTTGGTTATATAAGTGGATATTGCACATTTCCTATTAACATGTTTCTTGAATGGCGTAACTTCTATAAAATAAAAGCTATGAAACTGTATTTGTCAACCATCAGCCACTCTACTTTCTGGATGATGATGATAGTAGAATTGGACATTAAAAATCAAGCAGAAGTTGACCTCAAATATCAGTTCGTAAATCTATACAAAATGTGAACCTTTATGCCAGGGCTCTTTGACTCCAAACCTTGAAGGCCAGTGTCCTGCTGAGTTTAGCTCTAACCCTAACCAAACACATCTGAGCAAACTAATCCAAGCTAATGTTGAGAAATACTTGCAATTTACAGACAGGTGGGCTAAACTGGGAATTGTACTAAATTCTGCAGGGCACTTGTCCTCTAGGACTGAAGATGAAGAGTCTTGTTTTACACAACTGGTTGTAACTTTTTTGTATTTACTTATATCCTCTCAGTTGGTGGAGACCTCCCTGAAAGGTGAGATCACATTTGACCCCCACTGCGCCTATTACCTGTGGTTCGTCATGGACTTCTGTGATGGTGGAGACATGAACGCCTATATCCTGTCGCGCAAACCCAGCCGCAAGACCAACACCAGCTTCATGCTGCAACTGGGCAGCGCTCTTGCCTTCCTACATCGCAACCAGATCATCCATCGAGACCTCAAACCTGACAACATTCTCATCTCGCAGGGCAGAAACCCGGCCGGGTCCCCCGAACCCACCCTGAAGGTGGCTGACTTTGGCCTCAGCAAGGTCTGCTCCTGTTCGGGCCTGAACCCCGAAGAACCGGCAAGCGTCAACAAGTGTTTCTTGTCCACAGCTTGTGGGACGGACTTCTACATGGCCCCCGAGGTCTGGGAGGGCCACTACACCGCTAAGGCTGATATTTTTGCTTTGGGGGTCATCATATGGGCCATGGTGGAACGGATTACGTTTGTGGATGTAGAGACTCAGAAGGAGCTTCTAGGGAGCTACGTACAGCAGGGGGAGGATATAGTCCCATTGGGGGAGGCTCTGCTGGAGAACCCCAAGATGGAGCTCCACATCCCGGCTCGGAAGAAGAGCATGAACGCTGGCATGAAGCAGCTGATTCGGGAAATGCTGTCCGCCAATCCACAGGAGCGACCCGACGCCGTTGAGCTGGAGCTCAGGCTTGTTCGGATCGCATGCAGGGAACTCGATTGGGATACGTGAAAGAACATCATCTTGAAGATGGGGTAAACTTCTAGGACAGTGGGCTTGGAGCTTGAAGTGAACGTAAGAACTTATTGTTTGGCCCTGTCCCAAATGGCACACATGGGTCTTGTGGTCTTCACTCGGGAGTGTCATGAAACCTGTAAGGAGACTGTAGGAGAGAGATCTCGATCCCTGCTCCTGGAGAGATACCGTCCTGCAGACTTCAGCTCCAGCCTTGTTCCCAAACACCTGCCTGTCATTTTCAAGCAACCATGAACACCTTGAGTAGCTGGTTCTGGTGTGTTTGATTGGGATTGGAGCTCTGCAAGATGGTAGCTCTGGGGTTGGAGATCCCTGCCGTAGGGTTTCCCATTTGGCAGTTCAGTTTAGGCTCCATTTTCTGAGCTCACAATGGCTATTACCTAACATTACCTGTGCTGCAAAGTAGTGTTGTCAAAAGTACCGACTTTGTTACCAGTCGGTACTGAAATTTAAAAAATATAACAATACCAGCATTTCCTGTGAGCCTTTGGAACACTTTTGAGCAGATTCTTAAACACCTCTGATTGGACATTGTGTTCACACGCTCAACAGATATGTCTGGGATCTATCAGTGGATCCCTAATATATCTGCTCATAGACGATCCTCTAATAGACGCAGCTTTCAAACGCTCCTGTGTTTATCAAGGCAAGCGCTTGATGAAGAGCGTGAAGCAATGATCATTGTTGCCAATCACAGAAATATCTGTTGAGTGCGTGAACACAATGGCCAATCTGAGGGGTTTGTAAGAATCCACTCAACAGTATTTAAAATGCTTGCGGGAAATGCTGGTATTGTCTCATTTTTTAAATTTCAGTACTGATTGGTACCGAAGTTGGTACTTTTAACAACACTACTGCCAAGTATAGACTTTGTCGAGGAATACCGAATAGAATGAGGGTGCCGTTTGGGACAGGGCCTTTGGAGTAGGTTTTTTGTGGGCGATTGCACTGGTCCTTGGTTTTTTCTTGATACTCTTACAGTTTAGTACAACCGATTCATTGATGACAAACAGCTTTTAAGATGTTAAATACTGTCTGACCTGTTCACAAGCACATTGGGACTTTCATCAACAAGAGTCCAGATTGGCTTCAGGGGGGTTTTATTGATGGAAAAACATCAGATATCCACCTTCCATTGACCATAAACTACATCAACCCAGATAAACACAGAGGTCCACAGAATTCCCAGAACATTCCAGCACTAAGACATCAGAGAGCATGTAGATTAGGGCTGGGCTAAAAATATATGTTTGTAAAATATTTTGGCTTCATGAAAAATTCAATATTTGCACTTTGATGGTGTGTGATTTACTTTCTTTGCTCATGAATTGGAAGAAGCATGCAGAAGTGGTCTACTGGCATGGTTTTAATGGCTAGAAAAACGGCGTTAAAATCAGAGTCGATATTCATCATGTTTTTTGTCACTAACAACATAATAATGAATATATTGTATATATTCAAGTTAATGCCCAGCCCTGATGTAGTTATAATACAGCACAGCAAAAAGACTCATGGCTTCCATCTTTCTTGGGAACTCTTTAGTTCTCTATGAGAGCTACTCTCACCTCACTCCCGGTGCTAATTCAACTTGTAATGCAAAGTGGGAAAACATGCAGCAAATAATGGCTTTTTTTTACAGCCACTTTGATTTTTATTTTGTTCACCATCAATTTAGGAGCTTTTTTTACAACAGGATCAATATCTGTTTTTCTGTGCTTCAGAAAGGGCTTCAGGGAGTTGTATTTCTATCACTCAATCTAAAAACATTTTCTACAAAAACCGTCAAGGCAATAGTTTATATTCTGACAAAAGATATGCGGTAAATTGTTCTGTAATATTTGTCATCCCGCTGAACGGATGAAGTTTTAATAATCAGTGAATACGCATTTTAATAAAAAACACGAGTGCTTTGAAGATTAAGTTTCAAGGCACTTCAGACATAGCATGTGATAAACTGACACATGAATATAAACACTCATTCTGTCTTTACCTTTCGCTGGACACTGATTTTGGTGCTAAAGGCAGCTGTGTGTATGTGTGAAGGATGTGTGTTCATTTCGGAGCACCAGGTGTAAAGTGATTCAACATGAACGAAAGCCTTGATTTGAGGAGCTTTCTTCTCTATGGATTTTGGCTTAATTATCAGATTCAAAAAGAGGCAAGCTGGCACTTTCCACAAAGAGGGTGTAAAACATGCAATTACTTTTCTTTTTTTAGTTTTATTTAATGAGCATTTAATTTTCTATTCCTTTGGTCAGAAATTTCCAATTTTTGCTGTCCCATTACCAAAATTCTGGACATGTCAGACAGATTAAACCTTGACCAACAGGTTTGAATGGTTAAACAAATGCAGTAAATGCTGCAATTTTGTGTAAAATTGAGAAAATGGAATGCAATTTACTTTCTGACATGCTGGCAAACTTAAAGGGAACCGAACATGAGTTTATTTTGATTAATTTTGAAAGAAAATATTTTGAAGAATGTGGGAATTCAAATAATTCCTGGTCCCCATTGACTTAATGCATAGCATTTATTTTTTTATTTTTTTCCCCCATGCTATGAAAGTCAGTGGGGACCAACAACTGTTTGGTTACCAACTTCCTTCAAAATATCATCTTTTGTCTTTAACAGAAGAAAGAAATTCAAGTTTGGAACAACATGTGGCTGAGTAAATGACAGAATTTTCATTTTTGGCTGAATTGTCCTTCAACAAACAAAGTAACATCATTTGTACCCTATTTGTGGACAGTAGCAGCTGCTCTTTCAGACAACAGAATGACTCCAGTTTCTTTAGCTGTATAGCGGATAAGAATTCACTTAAACATTGACTTGAATAGATATGGAACAGACCGTGGCATTGTGTTGGAAGTGAGTTTACTACACCTAATGATCCTCATATGAACGCTCTGAACAACCAGCCTTGATTAAACACCAAACCTCACGTATTCGCACCGAGAGAGTTACTTACGCACTACAACAAACGCCAGTGTGCTAATGCATGCAACACCTCTCACCTTCAGGGAAAAGCGTACAGGAAGTGTGAACGGATAATAACATTGATGCTAACACACACACACAACCGTAAGCCTCTGTGAGTCGGGGATCTCACGTCTTTGACACACGATACCAGCGAGCCGAATTTGATCTCCACTTCACTGTGTCATTTTTGCCTGGAATCCCAGAGTGCCGAATCTTACCGGTAATCCCTTCCGCCACGCTCACGACAGACTAACGCTAAGCCTGTTACGTTCCCGAGGAATTAGGCGAAGAAAGCATTCTCTGGGACAGAAACTGCCATTCAGGTCAACGTTTTGTACGATTTTACAGGAACTTCAGACATGAGCCCTCGTGGCAGTATAGTACCTCTGTCCCTTTAAACACAGGACACGTCTTTTTCCTTAGTGACAAGCGAAGGCATTAATATTTAATGCTGTGTGTATCCATACTTTTTTCACATTGTCAAGTGGGGCATGCTGTAAATGCCAAAACCAGCAAAATTTAATTCTAAGCAATGGCTTAAATCATCCGTCTCAGTTTTTTTTTCCCCCTTTTGTGGAAGCTTCTCTTCCAACTGTGGTATTATGCTATAATCCACATTATCGCAAGAATAAAGGATAAAAGGATTATTTTCAAACAGCCACTACTTCCTAATCACCCAAATATTGTTTAATCTTCCTTTACTTTTAGATTAACATAATTCATGCCTTATTTTTAAATCCTGTTGCCCTTATGAGCACTTGATTGGACCGTGTTTCCTGAAGTTCTCTCAAAGGACAGAGCTGTACGTTTGCCTGACATGCACTTAGTTGTGTGGGTTTGAAATGATTCGAAGTGTTGCTGTTTGTCAGTATTAATAAGAGAACTTCATGGATGGGGTCTATTTGTCCTCCTAGCGATGTGTTGTCAACTTGAGCATTAGCTTGAGTATTGAATTGCGCAGCCGTGAAGCCGACATGCAGATGAATGTCATTGGAATGTAAGACCGTGGCCCGATGGAAACATTGTGGGGAGAAAAGCTACGTTCACATCGCAGTTGTAGCGTCCCAAACCTGATTTAAGAGTGATTTGGTTTTGAATGAGTGTGAACGGCAAAATCCCATTGAATCTGGCTAATACATATGGTGACCAAAAATATTTGAACACAAGTCACACTTATTAATTTTACTGTATTAGACAAAAAAAACAACAACAAAACAAACAAATTTGCCCTTAAATACTCCTAACATTTTACTTCTCTGACCCATTTTTGAAGTGACTAATGCACTTTTTTTTTTTGTTGTTGTTTTTTTTTGGGTGATTGTAGTCCTAAAAGTGGCATATGCAGACATTTTAGAATTTTTTAAAAAAAATTTTTTAAAATGTGACTTATGTGTCCAAATACCTTTGGATGCTGTAATTTCCATTGAACAGTCATAACAGAAGGTGTTAAAATGTGTAGATTTATGACTGGAAGTCCAAAATTTCACAAGTTTTCATATACACTTCCGTTCAAAAGCTTGGGGTCAGCAATATTTTTTTATTTTATTGACATTTTTTGAAAATTGTTTATCAAGGCTACATTTAATTGGTGAAAAATACAGTAAAAATGGTAATATTGTGAAATTATTGCAATTTAATATATTTGAGAGCTGTTATTTTAAAATGTAATTAAAGTGAGATAAAGCTGAATTTTCAGCATCATTACTCCAGTCTTCAGTGTCACATGATCTTTCAGAAATCATTCTAATATGCTGATTTGCTGCTCAAGAAATATTTGTGCTGCTTATGTGGAAACTAATCAATTTTTTTCGGGAGTCTTTGGTGAATAGAAAATTCATAACAACAGCTATTATTTGATTTGTATTTATTTTAAAAGTACAGTGGCCGAGAGAGCTCAACGAGATAACACCTGCAAATTAAGAAAACGACTTGATCAATTTGACAACACACGGGCTGCAAATACTCACAACACAACCAAACAAAGAAATGTGTTGCAAATAAAATTCTTTATTTGTTTGCATTGTGAGCACCTGCTGTCAAACTGGTGAAGATGTTTTCTTGATTTTCTGGTGCTTTTTCTATTTGCATGTGTTTTTCTGAAGTTGCAGCTCTCTCGGCCACCGTATAAAAGTCTTCAGTGTCACTTTTGTTCAATTTAATGCATCCTTACTGAAAAAAAAAATTGCACTGACCCCACACTTTTAAACAGTTGTGTAGTTTCCTAAAATAATTGAATATGATGTCATAATTAAAGGATAATCAGTTTAATACGAGTGTCTGATATGGGCAACAGCCTGATTTGAGCAGAAAATTGAGTTTGGGCGCTTTATCTCAAAGGCGGTGTGAACGGACTTAAAACGAACAACCCAAGTGTGTTTTTATAGATGTACCTACTTGAACCTGACTTGAGTTTTCCCTTCCTGACTAATAAAAGATGACCCAAAACTATTGTTTCCCTCAGCAAGTATCTTTGCTCTTCTGTACATACTGTACATGAACGACTTCTGATGGTTTGATGTGCTGTGTGGATGATTGCTGGGTTTGTGTTGTGGGCTGGGCTGATGTTGTAAGTAGCGTGTTGACAATTACACGCCCTTCTGTGTGTTTCTGTGCTGTCTACTCATATGATGATCTGATATACTGCTATGAAAGGTGAACGTCTTATGTGTTAAAACTGGGAGCACAACTGTATTGAAATTTTGTAACAAAGAAAACCTGATTTCAAAGAAGCACTACGAAATCTTTCCCACAGTGCCGTGCTCCCCTCCGACAGCCTGACCTGATTTACGATCAACTACTGGGAACTTGGTGGTGATGCACTGTGACTTGAAAAGTGCTTTTATTTCACTTTCATTTCTTTTTTTCCACAGACACTTTGTGTTCTTGTAAAGTATTTTGAGATAAACAGAATTTCATGAGAGGGGGATCTTCTAAGTGAATGTGTAATTTATTGTTGGGGTTGGCTTTATTAATAAAACTTTTACTTGAAGCGTGTTTCATTGAAGTATTTATTTATTCAGAAATGCTGAGTCTCTGTGTTGGCAAGATTGCATTTTAATGCACCATCTACCACGTGTTCATAAAGTGGAAGGTAAGCCATTCGCTTTTTGCCATTCAACATTTAGAGAAGTTATAGGTTCTTTATAGAGCCATAAATACAGTAAAGGCACTGCAGTGTGCATTATGATCTAACAACTGAATATTTTTACCACTAGAGTCTTTGAAATACGGTTTCATAAATAAAACAAATTCCTCTTTCAACTACTTTTTTCCTTTTGTTTATACACTGAACAAAATTATAAACGCAACACTTTTGTTTTTGCCCCCATTTTTCATGAGCTGAACTCAAAGATCTAAGACTTTTTCTATGT
>JAFVLL020043450.1:0-15143 GCA_021397915.2 Tor tambroides
CTTGATTGGCCGCTTCAGGTGTGTTTGATTAGGGTTGTAGCTAAACTATTCAGGACAGTGGGTCCCCAGGAACAGGGTTGAAGACCTCTGAGTTACACCATTTAAAATATCAGTAATGTAACTATTTCAATTACTTTATTAAAGTAATGTAACTGATTAATTTCTGATTACTTTTCTAAATTTGTAATAAAAGTTTTCAACTATTAATAATTTTTAAACATTTAAACCAGATTACAGTTACATTTATTTTGTAATTAAATTACGTAATTCCGTTACATGTAAGTTACTCCTCAACACTGCATATATAATTACAAGGAGATATGACATATTATGAAAAATACATTTCTTAATAAGAACATCCTTTCGTTTAAAATCCACCTTAATTTCAGTAAAGCCCTCGCGACTAACTTGCCTGTATAAAAACAACTCTCTTGCCCATATTTACTTTTTTATTTTTAATTTAGGAAATAGTAAAAGTAAACAGGTAAATTCATACCTGGCTCATTTTTCTCTCAGAGAAATCCGCAGTTCTCACGCTCTGTCAGAGGAAATGACTAGAAGACTTCAAAAGTGAACGAAAGTGAAAATCAAAAAGAGAAACTACTGCCTTTGAATCCGTCTCAAATCGTCAAAGAAAGACTAATTTAATGAGCAAATCAATGTTTGAGAGTTTCTAACGTTTGGGGAAGAGAAACTTTCTGAGAACATTTCTGTCGTTGAAACTCCAGCATCAAAGACCATGGGCTGATGCGTCACGCTATTTAAATTGAGGCGCAGGTTTGAATAGGCCTATTAAGTTTAGTACATCTCAGATTATTGAGCCAAACGAATTTTCTATGCAGCTTCTAAACAGATGGCTGATTCTTCCATTAAATGTAATAATTTTTTTTAAAAAACATTTTATTGTGTCTCTTTAATTACTTTTTCAAATTTTACGTTATATCTTTTGTACGCGAAATGGAGGTTTACTGCAATCAAATCTAAACACATTACATGTTGAATAGACGCCCTGTTTTAAGTCCTACACATACATTATAAATACATTTGAATTAAAAAAAAACTTTTTATTTATTTATTTTCTATCGTGTTTTATGGATAGGACTGAGCTGGAATCATTAAGAAAGTTCTGAGACGCTCAAAGCCTTATGACGCCATAGAGCGCGTTCGAACAGAACTCGCGGGCTTTATAAACCCGTGACATTCTTACATTCTTTGTGGGTTTGTTGTAGTGGTCAGTGATTTTTCACAGCGATGGGACAGCGAGGTACTAAAGTGAGTCCGATGACGGTTGGCGAGGTGTACGATCAACATCTTAGTACATCCCCAAAACCCAGCACCAACACGGCGGTTCAACATCCTCATCCCCGCGATGAGACCCCTGTTGGTGCTGGAGGAGGAGGAGGAGGAGGAGAGGAAGGAGGAGGAAGAGAAGAGGAGGAGGAGGCAAAGGAGAGGAAGGAGGCAGGGAGAGTTGAGGAGAAAAGAAAGAGCAAAAAGTGGTGGCGGAGGCTGCGCTCTTTCTACAGAGCTTCCAAAAAACATCCAGAAAGCAGCTCAGGACAGGGAGAGGTGGAGCAGCAGCAGGATGAGGGAGAAAAGAGGAAGGTGGCATGTGCAGGAAGAAGTAGTGATGGTACATGACACAACCATCTTATGAAAATTAATACCATCAAACACAATTTCAAAAATACACATCTGCACAAATTCCAAAATACATCAAGGCCATGATTAGATCTTTATTCCTTTACATGTTAAAACATAGCCTAAAATTATATGTAGGCTATGTTAAAAGTATTTAATACAGTCTCTATTAATTAAGTCAATTACAGTCATTAAAATAGTAATCACATGAAATAAGATTTACATTAAATAAGTTTATATGATTTAGGTTAAATACAGCTTGACACATCACAAGACACGTCTCACTGTTTGAAATTCCATGTTTTATCTTTTAATAGACTACATCTTCAGCCGCTACACCATTGGTGATCAGCTGGGGAAAGGTGGTTTTGGTGTGGTGTATGAGGGCAGACGTTTGGTTGATGGTCTTAAAGTAAGTTAATATAAATAATGCATTAACAAGCCAGCACATGTTTTCCCTGTCTTATCCTCATCCTTTACTCTTAGCCCTCTTTATGTTTCTTAAGTTAATTTTTTGCTTTGTTCATCAGGTGGCTTTGAAATATGTCACGAAGACTCAGCACACGGAATGTATTTTCATTGTAAGTATATTGCACTATATAAACAACATAAAACATTTCATATTAGCATTAAGTTCATTGTAAGTATATTGCACTATATAAACAATATAAAACATCTCATATTAACAATAAGTTATTAAGATTAGGTTAAGTCTCTATTTGGCAAACCACCTTCATGTAACCATCATAAGAACTGTCTGTCTCCTAGCCCGATCATCCAAACCCCCTTCCTAAAGAAATCGCCCTCACCATACTGGCCAATAAAGGTCGCAGTGTGCCAGAAATTATCAGGCTGCTGGACTGGACAGACCACCCAGACCACTTCGTCATGGTCCTCGAATGTCCCTCTCCCTGTGAGAATCTCGTGGAGTTCATGAGGCGTCACGGTGGAAGCCTAGACGAGGAGAAAACACGGCAAATCATGTGGCAGGCAGCTCATGCTGCAAACATGTGCTGCCTCCGCAGAGTGCTCCACCGTGACGTCAAACTGGAGAACCTTCTGATAAACAGGGAGACATCCGAAGTCAAGCTGATTGACTTCGGATGCGGGGACATTCTGGGGAGTTCACCGTACAGATCATACCATGGTATGTATGACATAATTCATTTCTTCCTAATAGATGCAGAACAATCATGCTGCGTTAATGCAAGTTTACACATCATACAAACTTCACTCTTCCTCCAGGCACAGCAGCATACTCCCCTCCAGAGTACCACAGCAGGGGGGAGTACTACGGCAGGCCAGCGACGGTCTGGTCACTAGGGATTGTGATGTTTGCATTGTTGTGTGGACATTTCCCTAGTGACCTTGACCTGTTCCTGCTGCAGAACAAGCGCTGGTCCAAACCCGGCCTGTCAAATGGTGAGATCTTCATCACAAAAAAAAAAGTTAATAATTCAGAATCATACAAAACATCTTACAGCTTAGAATAACACGATCAAATAGAGCAACTGTGAAGTGTAAGGTAATAAAATAATGTACTTGCCATCTTCCTGCACAGAATGCTGTGACCTCATTAGGGCTCTCCTGCACGAGAAGCCAATTCGGCGACTTGGTCTGGGGCAAATCATGTCCCACAACTGGTTTAAGGTAGTTAACCTGAGATGAGCAAAAAAGAATTAATTACTCATGGTAAGGAACCAAAAAGTCCAACCAGTTCTTGTTTCTGTTTTGTTTCAGGTCACCACATAAGACCACTCCAGCTGGCGTCTCTCATGCAGCTTTGCGTCTTGCGGGCTGCAGTGGGAGACGTTTCCATCCCTCCTCTCGCCTTTGCGTCTTGCGGGGCGAGCAAGCCATGTGTAGCGTCTTGCGCCTTGGCTTGAGGATGCAATATTTGCGTCTGGCGGTACTGCTTCCGGAGGGATGTGTACATATTGTATATATGTACATACTTCTTTTGGTTGCCCCTTTTTGTTTTTCCCATCATGGCCACTCCATTCCTGAGGTCCCTGCCTCCGCTGTCCAAAAGCCAGAGCTCTCTGTCTTCACCTCCACAATGACAGAGCTCTCATTCTCTGCCATCAAGCAAGCCACAGCTACTGCCAGTTCAGAGGTTCTTGTCATGGCTGCCTAGAGCTCTCTCTCTTAGTGCCATCTATCCTGGTCATGGCTGGCCAAGACCATCTCAGTCTCAAACCCAAGACCATCTCAGTCTCAGCAACCTCGGTCTCCAGGCTTGCTAACGTTTCTGTCAAGATCCAAGGGCTCAAGGTTCAAATGCCAGAAATCGTCTGTCCCACTGCCAGAGGTCCAACAGCTCCAAATAAACACTGATAAACACACACACACACACACACACACACACACACACACACACACACACACACACATACAACAAAAACTATAAGAAACAATAAAAGGTTTTGTTTAATCTAATTCAAATTCTTTTCCACTTCAAAACAGTACCATGGGAGTTTTAGAATATTCTGTTTGATAATATGGTGTTGATTTAAGCTAATAAAGAACATAATTTTAATGAAACCCTAACAGAAAACACCAACAGTTCTTTGATGTTCTGACGGATCAGGATGTAGAAACACTGACATCTTCAGATTCCTAGAGTATCTTTGGTCACCTGTCATCCGAGCAGGACGTTCTTCACACACACACACACACACACACACACACACACACACTGAGATAGATCACCCACCGAAACACACACACACTCAAATCATCAGTGTGTGTGAAAGAACTGAAGATATCTGCTGAAACGTCTCTTGGATGCAAATAGGTAAGGGGGGGAAAAGGTGAGAACATTGCGTGGGTCGGGGCCATGCTTCAAACTGAATTTTTAGGAGTTAGCAACTTATCTCCGATCACCATTTTTGCCATTGCTTTTGGAGACGCATCCATGAGGTGTTCAGCTTTAATGAAACAAGCCATAAAAAGCTTGAACATCTCAAGCTGCTCGTCATGAAGCTTGTGCACCAATATTTTGCCCCCCTGTGAATATTTCAACAAGCTTATGAAGTTAGGTCAACTCAATAATTATTGAATCAGGTAACAGTCACAGATTATGTTTGACAAAATGTTGAATACCAACCTGGAAAACCATGACATGTTTGAAAGAATTCAACATTAAAAATAACATTTAAAAAAACTTATAGAGAAACTATAGCAATTGGTCATTCTATATATATATCAGGATTTTAGTGTTATAGTGAGACTGGCTTTTATTAAATGATTTGAGAAATTAGAGGGCAACAAAGTGAGGAACAAATTTCATGAGGTGAAATGAAATATGTGTTGTGCCAGAATTTAATTTATGAATATTTACCAACATCACCAAATACAGAGTATGGAAATACCACAATTGATTTTTTTTTTTTTCAGGAATATTCAAAACATTGACTTCCTTGCTGGTAAATAGGTTACAGAACTGCTTAATTATATTTCAGTATATCATATCAGCTGAACTTATACACATGACTTAACTACAAGGATTTATAATTGAAAAAATTAACCAAGTAAAAGTACTTTTATTGCAGATTAGTTACAGAGTAGTGCTTTAATTTTCAGTTACTTTATCTTGAAGTTTATTCTTTGTCCACAAGATGGAGACAACATATTAAATATTGAAGCTTCAACAGCTACAAAAACTGTGCTGCAACGACATGGGACTCCAAATAATTCATAATTATGATTAATATTTGAAACAAAGAACAGATTCACAGGGAACTTTTCGAATGAGTATTTTAATTCTAATGCCTTGCAGGAATAAAAGTAGTTAAATTTCACATGCGTTATATAATGCCATTAGACTTGTGTATATTTACACACCATAAAACACAAGGTCAAAGTCTGATGTGTTGTTGAGAAAATATGGGAGGATCTGTGACACGATTGAAGGTCAGTGAGAGCTTAAGTAAAAGTGCAACTAATGAACAAAACTTTTAATATGTCTTTAAAAAAAATCAACAACCGGCTCCTTGTTGAAGCATTCTAGTAAATGTTAACAGTTGATATTCATTCACGGGTGAGTCAAGACAATTTTATATTGTTAATTTGTATGGTTGTACCAGGTTTATGGGAAAGACAAAGTTAAACCATAATAAATACTTAATTTTAGCATTTGTTTGGTTGCAGGGATGTTGATGGTCTACTAGTTTATTGCTCAATTGTTTGAGTAATGCTAGTTTATTTACACCCCCAATTACTACCGCAGTTACTGTCATGTTAAAAATAATAAACAATACACTTCAGGTATCAGGAGTAGGTCACATTTCATTTTACATTTCATGTTGTGAAATTAAATGTGTTGTGACATTTTGCTGAAAAGGCTTAAAGAGAAGAAGAGAAATGTCAGAATCTTCACCAATATCACCCAAACTAATACAGATGAGGAGACAGAGTTTGGAAATGCCTCAAAGTAAGTCAATATCCAAAAAATGAATAAAGCAAATAACAGTAATAACAATTATTTTCAAGAGAAAGTGTTCCTTTTGCTTGCATAATATAGATTGTATATTATCTAATATGTGCAGACTTGATCTGTAAGTGATGTATTCTATATCATTTCTCTTCTTTATAGACCTGTCGTTCTCCAGTGGTCCTCTGGCTGAGGAGCTTCAGTGTTCAGTGTGTCTGGATGTGTTCACTGATCCAGTCAGCACTCCATGTGGACACACTTTCTGTAAGAGCTGCCTGAACCAGTGCTGGGACAACAGTCATGAGTGCAAATGTCCAATCTGTAATGAAACGTTCAATAAAAGACCCGACCTCAAGGTCAACACAGCACTTAGACAGGTTGCACAACTTTTTGAGGAAAAGTTCAATCTCAGGAAATTAGAAGTTCTCTGTGATATTTGCCATGACATAAAGCTGAAAGCCCTGAAGTCCTGTCTGGTGTGTCAGACCTCTTATTGTGAAACTCACCTGGAGCCTCATCAGAGTCCTGAGTTTAAAGAAGCACAAACTGATGGACCCTGTGGAGAATATAAAGGACTATATATGCCAGAAACATGAGAGACCTCTGGAGCTGTTCTGTAGAGATGATCAGACGTATCTGTGTGTGTTTTGCACTGATGGAGATCACAAGACTCACAACACTGTTCCTCTAGAGAAGGAGAGTAAAGAGAAAAAGGCACGAGTTCAGCATCAAACATTATTTTTTTGATGTTTTAAATATTCCAACATGATCTTTTCTTTGAAGATACATACTGAATGATTAAATGTCAGTGTCTGTGTATTCATGTGTCTATAGAGTCAGCTGATGAAAACACAGAAAGATGTGCAGCAGATGATCCAGGACAAAATCAAGAAGATTCAAGACGTTGAACACTCTGCAGAACTCAGAAAAGTGAGTTGAAAATGTTTTAATGGATATTTTTATTTGTCTTTTAGACTACTTAATAATGATATTTGTTTTGAGAAGTGATGTCTTTGTTCCTAAAACTTTTCCAGTGAGTTGTCTTATTCAAAACAACAGTAACATGATTGTCATCAGATCTCAGCATCAAAATGTAGATCACATGTATAGTACAGTACTAACAGTTGCATGCTATGTAGGGCTGGGTGATATGACGATATTTTATCAATAATGTCTAGTAAGTATCAATTCCAAATATCCTTGTAAACACAGTCAGTTATATCTGAAGTAAACGTAAACAGTTGAGAATTTTCAGGACAGTTTTAGGTTTTTTTTTCATATAGGCCTGTTGTTTGGTCTGTTACAGACACAAAAAATATCCACTACTCAATTTTTGGGTGGTTCTGGGTTATATAAATACCACTACCACAAATGCTTTATTGCTTAATTCCTTTATATGGTTTATGTCTTTGAAATGGTCTATAGATAAAGATGAATAATTAAATTAAAGTGAAAATGTATTTTCAGAAAAGCACAGTGCAAGAAAAAGCCGCCAGTTTTGAGCTCTGCACCGCTCTGATACGCTCCATTGAGAGATGTCAGGCTGAGCTGCTGGAGATGATGGAGGAGAAGCAGAAAGCAGCAGAGAAACAGGAGGAAAAGCTCATTCAAGAACTGTAGCAGGAACTCACTGAGCTCAAGATGAGAAACACTGAGCTGGATCATCTCTTACACACTGAAGATCACCTCCAGCTCCTACAGGTCAGTGTCTCTCTGTCTGCTCACATCACAGGACAACACTCACACTCATGCTGAGAGATTTCTCCTCTCTCCTGCTGTAGATTTACCCATTCCTGTGCAGTCCTCCACACACCAGAAACTGGCCTGAGATCAGTATGAACATTAATGTGAGTGTGGAGACTCTAAAGAGAGGTCTGACTCAACTGCAAGAAACTCTAGATGAGAAGCTCAGTGAAACTGGTAGGTCAATGTGTTGATCAAACTTTAGTCCAACACTGTGAGCAGGCCTAAATATCTAACCAAAATCATCCAAAATAACAAATAGCTTGACAGTATTTTTGATAATTACAAATCCTTCATATAATTTAAAGTTTGGAGTTGACTTGCAAATATGTATCAGATTGTAGTGTGTGCAATCTTAAGTTTCTTTTTTCTCAAATTCAGTTACGATCCAAATTTGATACAGTATGGCTCTCATGGTTGTTACTGTAAAGTTCTGAAAAGGACAAAAAATATTAAATAATCCTCATTAGCAGTTTTTGTTTAATTTAACCATTAAATGTATATCACCATATTCTTACAATTTTGGCCAGTAACGATATGTGTCACAGTAAACATGTTGTTAGTTTTTTACATGTTGAAAGTTAATAAGGAAAAATGTTTTTTCTAGATATATCTGTTCAGCATGGTTGTTGTTTCAGTGCAGACAGTGAAATTCTTTAGTTGTGAAGCCTCTATATTACATCCACTGTCAACTTCATAAGTTTGAAATTACATTGCATTATGTTTACAAGCCTTCAGTACACACGCTTGCTTTAAACATTAGAATCAACTCAAATAGACCTTTTTGAATTTAACGTGGCTGAAACTGTGAGGAATGTCTTTACAATGGCACACACTAAAGGTAACGTAATTTTCACTACTCACAACTATTGTTAACTGACTGTGGAGTTTTGTGGAGTTGTTAAACAACAGTATAATCCATTGAGCACTATGAGGTCTATAAGTTATTTATTTGTAAATTGGACTGCATCAAATCCAGTTCAGACTGCAAATTGGATAGCTTAAATATGATTTCTTATGCAGTGAGGATGAAGATTAAGCCCATAACTGTGATAGAAACAGTACTCAGTGTTGCAATTGTCAAATGGCATTTTCTATTCAGCATAATCGAACGTGTCGTGTTCAGTTGCGACTGTCAACAAGGTTAACTCTTTCCAGTATGTTGTATATTTATCACAAATCTATTGTTTATAAGAAATTAAGAACAACTCTCTACCAAATATAGTATTTTAATTACCATTTTTAAGTATTTATTAAGCAGTAAAAGGTCTATTCACTTTTACTTCTAAATGTTCAGATTTTACAAATGGGACTTACGGGAATTTTGCTGCTGCATTATCCAGCCTAGTTAGCATATATATATATATATGACTGTTTTGCCTGCAAAAGTTCAAAAATAGCACAGTGATGACAACTTATCTGTTGTCTCACACTGTTGTGTATGTATATTATGTGTGATATTGTGGCTAAACGAACATTTATATTTCTTTAGCAGTGTTTAGTGTGAGTAATATAGAGCAGTAAATAACATTAGCAGAAACACAGACATTTGTCTGAAAAAAGCTCTTGTAGTTTCACATGAATGTTAAGATCTCTTCTTCATTATTATTTGTCTTCACAGTGTTAAGGAGGATGCAGCAGTATGCAGGTACAATGTGTGAACTGTTCTCTCACACAATATGCTTTCACAAACATTCACAAACAAGAATCATTTCAAATCATATACTGTACTGAACACTTTATTAAATAGTAAAAATATGAAGATATTTGTATTGTGAAGATGTGATTCATTTTCTCTGATCTCTCTTTCAGTGGATGTGACTCTGGATCTTGATACAGCTCATCCGTATCTCATCTTATCTGATGATGGGAAACAAGTGAGACATGGAGACATTGAGCATGAACTTCCAAACAACCCAGAGAGGTTTGATAACTGTGTCTCTGTCCTGGGAAAAGAGGGATTCTCCTCAGGGAAATTTTATTTTGAGGTGCTTGTCAGGGGAAAAACTGAGTGGGATTTAGGAGTGGCCAGAGAATCTATTAACAGGAAGGGACTGATTTCAGCACGGCCTCAATATGGATTCTGGACTATGGCTCTGTGGAATGAAAATGATTATAGAGCCCATGCTGATCCCTCTGTCTCTCTGTCTCTGAGAGTGAAACCGCAGAAGGTGGGGGTGTTTGTGGATTATGAGGAGGGTCTGGTCTCCTTCTATGATGTGGAGTCCAGATCTCATATCTACTCTTTCACTGGTCAGTCTTTCACTGAGAATCTCTATCCTTTATTCAGCCCTTGTCGTAATGATGACGGTAAAAATTCAACCCCACTGATCATCTCACCTGTTTATTACAATGCATGAATTTGCACCCCAAAAACACAATGACAATAAAGCTTTGTAGAGCTATGACACTGAAAAGATTAAATATGTATTTGTTGTCTGTGCATAGGGGACCAGGTCCATGATTGATTTCACCCAAGCCTGTTTTAAAGCATTGACTTTAGCATGCTCTTTGTTGCAGAGGTTGCAGACCTACTTTTTTGTCTTGCAAACTTGCAAAGAGTATGTTGTCTTAACAATTTAATATACTGTAGGGGAGACTTGTATTGATGAGCCCGTTTTCACTAAAATCGCTCTCTTAAACTAATTGTATTCCATGAAATGTTAGTTAAACTTGTAAGAAGCTATAAGGATATCCCGCTGTTTTAGGACCATTGTGAGCAAATTATAGACCAGTTAACAGAACTGCCACAGATTATATATATAGTGTATGAATGAACTAGGTGTGTGCTCACTTCTGTGTTGACATTCCTCATTTTCTGTCCGTTTGAAACATGCATGGGTAATAAGCATATAAGAACTGTTATTTCTTGGAGTACTTCACTTAAGCACTGTAATCTTAAATATAGAGTATAAGTGATTACTGAATAAATGAAGCTATATTATTATTAGTAGTATTACTGATAACAAAGCAGTGCAGTCTGCAATTGTCAATAATACTTCATCCTGGAATTTTGTCCACAAGATAGAGACCACATACTAAACTCTGGAGCTTCGCCGGCTAAATGGAGCTGGTGCTACAAAGACAGGGGGCTCCAAATATCACATAGCAAATCCATAGCTATAGAACAGTTATTCAATATTGTTGGTCATATTTACAACAATAAATGTTAATTGAAATAAAATTTAACTTTGAGGATGAGTATTTCAGTTCCAATGCCTTCTGGGACAGAAACAGTCAGAATTCCCATGCTCTGTATCAGGGGATATCTATATATATCTATATCAGTTTTTGTGTTTTTTCTCCTATTATTATATGGTTCTCTGAAACTATTTTAACTGGTCACTGACAGCATTTTATGGTCAAATCAAGGGTTGAGTTGTGGCCACTTTTGCCCCCGCTGGAAGATAACTACACCATTTGTCTGCAAAATCAGTCATTCTATTCAAGTGTGTCTAGTTAATTATCTTTGGTTGGTCTGTGTATTTAAATTTCTGCACTTAGTTTGTCTGGTTTTGCATCGAATATGTCATTGTGCTACATGTGTGTTTGGATTTACCCTTGTTGGATTAAAGACTTTTGATATATAACCCTTCATCTTCATTGTGCGCTCATTAACACGGTGTAGCCATGACATAATGTGAGCATTTCACTGCTACAGAATCTTTTTTTCCTAAATACAGTATCTCCGTGCAGGTTAAGAGAACCATCTGCTTGACTCATCTCAGCCTTTGTCGCTGTGTCCTCTCTGTTCTGGCTATTGACAAACAGAGATGTGGCTGTCTTGCCCCAGGTCCCGTTCACACACACACCACAAGGCAAAGTATCCTATGACAGGAGAGGAAGTCTCTGTCTCTGTGGGCAACACAGAAGGTCCAGCCATGCTGACACTGAGTGAGAGAGACAGACAAATCTCTAACATACTGTTCCTGACAGAGGAATTAATGTTATACAGCTGTGTTACAAGTGTGTGAAGAGCATTAGACGTAAACATTTAATATATCACAACCACTAGTTTTCATAAAGAGGTTAAATGCTAAATTATAAATCTAAAATAAATATTAATTCAGATAGGTTTGCAAAAACTGAACTTATTGAAATATGAATTCATAAAATGCATATTTCATTATCAGATTTCCAGTTTATTTGATATTTCTAATGCTATTTTTCATGACATGTTTACATCATGTTCCCATACAAAAAAGACAAAATTATTGTTTTCAGTCTTCCATTTTCAGGCGTACAGTAATGAATATCTGTGCAATTATTTTACTTATATGTTTATTTTGAAAAATAATGCTAGTAGATTACCAATTAAATCAACTTTAAGGAATTAAAGTTTTACAGTGACATGAACACAAATTATGTATTTGAGAAACACATTGTCTGTAATAGAATATGCATATTTTATTGAGGCAAAAAGCCAAGCACAAAGCTTTTTAATATGAGAGTATAATAGGAATTATGGGATAACAAAACCAGACTAGCTGAAGTTTACTAATGTAGTCCTAAATCTAATTTAAAGGTCTAATAATTTAAATCAGTATACTTAATGGTTTGCATTTAATGATTATTGTCATTATACAGTAAGTCATTTTACAGGTGTAACAGTGTTACTAAAGTGACATTTTCACTTGTATTTAGAAGTATGTGTTAGTATCAATGATAAGTTAAAGTTTCACATAAAAATATTTTACTACAGTATAAATTTGATCACTCAGATAGTAGTAATTTGTGCCTTCAAAAATACCCAGAAACAGATTTGGTGCCAAAGAGAGATCCAACGATTGATTGAACATAAATAAGGCTGCCAAGATTGTTTTATCTTAATTTTCAATTAAAGGTGAGGCTGAAGTGTAATGGCTGTGTGTGTTGATGTACATGAGGTCAAAGCCTCAAGATGAATGGCATGCAGGTGGGCATCCAGAGAAGCTCTGACTTGAGAAAATGCCACTGAGCATGTTTCATGTGCTTCATTGGTTTTGCTGGATTCCATGACAACTCACTGCTGGGTGGACTGGGAAATGCTGTGTATATGTCTGCACTTTTGTCTTTGTTCATTGCTGTAAAACTCTTTGTGCTATTCTGAAGTGTACACCAAAAGCTCACATGTGACAGTGACACCTCCACCTGCCCATTATTGATTTGGGCCCTTTGCAGCCAAAAGAAACCACGCAATATTGGGCTGCACAACCAAGAAAAGCTACTGGATGAGTGTATGGTGTCCATCTGAAGATAACTGTGCTTCACGGTCTCATGACGAAAACGTACCTCTGGGAACTTTTTCGCGAGATGCGAAATATGTACCACCTTGTATGTGTCGTGACATGTTCGATGTGAAATGTCCACTGGGTGGCACTTAAAGGGTGTTTGTTTTTTCCCCAGAACAGATGAACATACATATGGTAGGGTAGGGTGGGGGAAAACGCCCCCCTTAAGAGCTGTGTAATTTTTTTCTGTGAAACAAAAGTTAAATGTCTTCAGAAAAGTTATCATATAGTTTTAGTGACAATTACATAAATTATAAACAAAATATGAAAAATGTCCAGAGTTTTCATGTTACTAGATTTTTAACAAAAATTTAATTTGTACCAAGGGGGTGTTTTAAAATGCCCCCCAGTCTGACAAAGCAATTAACTTTAAACATTTACAGCAAAATCAGAGTACATGCAGTTTTAGCTTAAAATTTAAAAGAATTATAATCAATAATTATGAATTACAAGTTTATAATAGCCTATTTGAAACATTTTGTTAGCTGATGCTAACTGGCTAGCTAACTAGCTACCTGATGCTAACCTGAGGTAATTTTTAAATATAAAATCCAAATATTTTTATTCATCCAACTAGTTAGAATACGTTTTATGGAAAAACAAAGGATTTGATGTTCAGAACAGAATAACTACAGTAATTTCCCATCGCCCCCTCGGGGCGTTTTACCCCACTGACTATGTTTGAGAAAAAAATTATGTCGTTCTGAAAATATAATGATGATTTTTCTTAAATAACACTTACTCCCTATCTACCTACTGTTCTCATATCATATTATATGACTGTGATGTTTTACAAAACAACAAGATTTAAAACACTTTTTTTCTTACTGCTGAAAATTAGATCATTTACTATGAAATCATTTTTCTCTCCGGTACAGCACTAGTGTAAGCTTCATGGTAAAAACTTCTACATCACTCTTTGCCAACGTAGTCCATAGTTGCAATAAAAATTATCTTGATTTTATCTTGTGGTTATTTTGGGAAAAACAATGTGACATTGGTTTTGTAACTTGTGTCACCGCAGTTCTAATTTGAAATGTCCATTGAGTGGCGCTATAACTGTAATGCTTATTTATTATTTATTATTATTATTTTTTATTCATTTATTTTCATTTTTCTTCTTTAAGAACATTTCGTTGAAAGATTCTTTTTGGGGAACCAAAAATTGTTCTTATGGCATCATCCGCCATTTGGAACCTTTATTTTTAAGAGTGTACAAAGTGACTTACAAGTGTAAGTAGTTAGTTGAGAAGAAGTAGTGAAAAAAATGAAGAAAAAAAAAATTCTCTGGACCTCTGGCTCTGGTGTGTGACAGCTGGTCTTTGGCTCTGCCTCCTTTTTCCCCCATGACCTCGCTGGATAACAGGGCCATATTGCAGCAGAGGGGTGCTGGGGCCATCCCAGGAGCGCAGTGTGGACGGATGCGGAGTCGCCACTGAGAGTCCACATCCAGACTCGGCTCTGATGGCGGAGCTGCCTGACACAGATGTGCTCCGGGCTGGGATGGCTTGTCACAGACCGTTAAGGTGACGACCACTCACACTTCATTATGTCCGTCTCACAGGTCAGTGAGCGACAAGCCAGGTCACTGCACACCGCTGGGCCACACCACCCCAGGGCATCACACATACACCCCACCTAACTGTAAGACCATCACCCCGCCTGCATTAAAACAACATATTGTCCTCCTAATATCATTGTCACAAACTGTTTCCAATCACAAAGTCCAAAAGACAGCTAAAACACAGTGACACACACAAGATCAGTCAAGACACTCAAGACTCAATCTCATTTACTCTCTACTCCGTGACTGCGGGATTCTGTGGGATTGTGAGTAGGATCCTGAATTTCTTTTTGATTTCTGAATTTTTTTTTTTGTTGTGAACATTTACTCCCTACTTTGTGACTGGAGGACTCTGAATAGGATCCTGAATGTTTTTTTTGTTTTTGTTTTTTTGCTTTTTTTTTTTTATATATATATATATGCTGTGATGCCAGTTAGGGATTTATTTTCTATTTACATATATTATTGATCTGAATAATCATGGTCCTCT
>JAFVLL020043453.1:0-22994 GCA_021397915.2 Tor tambroides
AATACCACCCGATAAGAGCTCGGGGAAATGGGATGGAGTTGAGAAGTTCTGAAAATGACGCAAAATACTTCTCGATCAGCAAATAACACGTGCCAGATCGCACCTTCATCCAGAATACAAGATTATGCAGACGTTTAAATAAGCATCTATACTCCAGATATCTGTAAGAACATGCAGCACTTTGGAAATCACAGCCAAACGAAGCCTCACAGATGCTTTTAAAGTAAGAATGCGTGATAAATCAATAACCTTATAAGTAATATTAGTCGATACTGGAATAGCATCGGGGATTATTTACAACTCAAATATATATAGCAGGTAACATACACTCTTAAAAAGTAAAGACTCTTTACTGGCATTAATGGTTCCATGAAGAATCTTCAACATCCATGGAAACTTTCCACTGCACAAAAAGTTCTTTATAGTGGAAAATGTTTCAAATATATATTCTTCAAAAACTGTTCACTGAAAGGTTCTTTTGGGAACCCAGTATGGTTCTTCTAAACAGAATTGCTTCAAAACCTTGCTTTTGGAATTTTTCGAATTTGGAAGCAATTTGGAATTTTTAAGAGAGTATGAACTCTTGAAGAAGTTGCAGCGACAAGCAACAGGAGATTTTTTAATCACTTGAATTCTATTTATGTGGCTTTGCACTATGAAATATCATTGGTCCAAAATCCTGCTCTTCATACCTGTACACTTCACATTTGTTTGGACTGGCTGTGATTTTATCAAGGTGCACAGGTATTTCTTGCTCAGTGTAAAGGGATGAATTGTCTCTGGATACGCCGTTAAAAAACCTTTTCTTCAAAACCTGACTTATCTCATGTAAAATTATACATGTAGTGTGAACATTAATTTTGGACAAAGCTGTATAAATATATAATATTGGCCAACAAACTGGTTATCAATCAAAGCCTAAAAACAATTATTGACTATCAGTATAGCAATTTTTTATATAAGTTCATATGGATCTTCAAAAGAACCAAGTTCTCAAATCAGACCTTAATCAGGCCGGATGCCTGTCTTTACAATGGAAAGCACCATATAACGGTCCTACTCAACATCACATAATTTTTATCAACTCAGACCATTCGTCATCTGAACATTTAGTGTGTTGTTAAACAACAATACAATCCACTGAACACACTGTACTTCTATCCCTCACAGCCTCGTTTTCATAGATAAGAAATCATTTCGATGATGTACATGAATCGAGGATATTTGTGGGTCTGGAAAATGGCACAAGCGTTACAACACAAGTGTTGGTACACAGAATGCTGCCAATAGTCTGTTCTCCAAACTGAGAACATGTGGTATCATTACAAGAGAAACCAAAGAATATTCCATACATAATAAATCCCATTTATAAAAGACCATTTATGAAATCCAATTGAACTTTCTTGTTTGTATGTGTGAGAGTAAATACATTTACAAAGCACACTGGCGTTTAAGTTCTTTCATCAAGACATTTTTGTATTACTAATGCCTGTTAAATTAGTCCTAATAAGGTTAAGGGTTAGGTTAATTTTACAAGGATAGATAGTTCACCTAAAAAAGCAATATTCTGTCATCATTACTCACCCTCATGTTGTTCATATTTGAAACACAACTAAAGGTTTAATGAAACTTCAGAGATCTCTGTCCCTCCATTGACAGTCCAATCCACCAAAACCTCACCAAAAATCCAACTCTTCTGAAGACATATGATCGAGTTTCTTTTACAATAAAGCATCATGTTATGAACATTCAATCGCTCAGGTTTTATTAAAAATATCTTCGTTTGTGTCTAAAGACTAACAGAAGTGACATGAGATTGAGTAAATGACAGAATTTTCATCCCTTTACCAAGGCCAGCATCTAATGGTATTTTACTACCTGATTTATGACTGCATTTTTAATATGACAAAAAAAAAAACAGGTATGCTAGATCATTATAAAACATGTTGCCAATTTTATGAAAAACAAGATGAACTAAAACAGCCCAAGTTCATCAACCATTACTGTAAACAAACTATTTTTGACACGGCATCCAAAAGTGCCAGACAAAGATGCAATTATCTCCATAATGGCCTGAGATTAAAATAATTTGAATTACGAGTGCTCAAATGACTGTCAGCTTGATAACGACAGAGCTAGACATAAATTTCTTAGTGTGCAATGGCGAAGTCAAGAAGTAAACAACAGCGCATGCGAAAGATTCATTTGCACCCTCAACGCCACAACAAAACACGAGATTTCAAAGGCCGTTATCCCTACCGTATGCAAATGATAAAACATTCACTCAAACACATTACTTTGATGAAAGCGTTATGACTTTTGGAGACATTTGGGCGGCAGTAGCACTAAAGCATTATGGTTTTTCGAGTGAAAATCAAGTTCAAGTCAAGCTGAGGGTTGAGTCATTACTTTGAGGGCTGACGGAGGGAAATCTGTTGTTTAGCATGACCCTTTGCTTTTGTTTTGGGTAATGAAAGCCCATCGAGAGGCGGACGTGCTGGACCGCTGCCCATTTCGCTCTGTTTCAATTACCCAGCATGCCTTCAGCAGGGTAATGAGGTGGGTGTCACCGCGGGGGTAAAGCGACAACCAGTGACCGCTGCGTCGCCACTTGGCCTCTCATTTCCGTGGTGATGAAGTGTCGATTGGCAGGGTCAAGGGGGCGGGGGAGAGAGACCGACCGCAGAACGAGCCCTGACACGTACGCTCTCCGAAAAGCCTGCTCATATTCGCAGCGCAGACCTCCAGCTACCATATGTTTTTATCAGAGTCAGAGCCACAAAAGGGGGAATTACGTTTGAAAGGCCGGTAAATAAAGTTGGTATTGATTTGATCTCATGTGTAATCCGTTTTGCTGTCTGACACCAAGTCCAGCAATAAAAGAGAATCATGTAGGACAGCATAATAGATAATACGACCATACATCAATTGGGGTTTGGGAGACGTGAGGGCGATAGATCATCTTCCAGCCAGACTGCTTAGCTATGGAATTTATAAACTAGCTCCTAAAATTGAAGTGGCTTTCCAATTTACAGATACGGCATGGTACTTTGCTGCTTTTCTCCGCCACAGCTGATTCTATTTCAAGTTTACCAGAATGATTCGCACAGCATCGCTGCTCTAAACTCAAATACACCAATCTAGCAAGACGGACAAAGTTTGCCAGATACAGCAGCTGTCCAACGGCTCTTCAGCCATATTGATGGCCTCTTTGTCTCTTACTTTATCTAAAAATGCTGCCTTGAAAAGACAACCTAGAGTACGTTTAAATTGTAAAAGGAGGAATTTGAAAACATTTTTATTCAAAGTTGTAAATGTAAATGTCTAAAGATAAAGATCCATACATCATCATCATCATCATTGTTATTCTTCATTTTCTTCTTCTCATTACAATTACATTAGCTGAATTAAATATAATTAATTTCAATATATTGATTTTAGACTTAAGTTGTGGAAAAGGATATTGGGACAAACCAAAAACTCCAAATGCAAATATCACTAGCTACTGTAATTATTCTGATGCATATGTATAAATAAATATATACAAGTATATATTTATTTATACATATGCATCAGAATAATTACAGTAGCTAGTAATATTTGTTAAGAAGTAATATCATATTAAGAAAATATTTGATCTTTTTTAAGAAAATATTTTTGATTGAAAATATTTGAAATATAGAATATTATATATATATATATATATATATATATATATAAATTCTTAACATGATAAAAATTACATAAATAAATACTAAATATATCATTCTTATATAAATATAAATATATAAATTCCTTATAATTATAAATAATAAGCACTGCTTCAGATTATTATTAATGCATACACAAACACACACACACACACACACACACACATACATATATATATATATATATATATATATATATAGTTTTTTGTTTGTTTGTTTTTTCCTGGGAGCACTGTAGCACTGATATACAAACTTTAATTAATTTAATTCATTCACCTTCAATTCCTTAAACACAGCTGATGACAAACTTTAAGGCATCAAAACATATCACATAATGCCAGTAAATATATCCATGACATTTCTATGTCATACTCAAATAGAGTTTTGTGTCTATAAGATGAATTTATTTCAGCACACATATGCCTTAGTTACGGAACACTTGCGCCATCTTCTGGAGACATAATATAACATCAACAGACCAGAATAACACAATTCAAAATATGACTTCAAATGAAGGTAAAACAAACTCCTAAGTACTTAAAATAACAGATAAAGTGGAAAACAACCATCTAATTAGCATTAGAGACCTTTCTGTTTCGACTGAAACATAATACATTTCATCTTTAGATGTGTACACACTTTCCAGCTGAAGTGTGTCATTGCCATTGAGCCAGTATTGCTGTGTGAGGCTCAAACACACAGATCAGTGGCTAAATTGTCAGGAAATCAACCTAAGCATGGCTTCCTTGCAGTTGTGTATGCATATTAAACCGTAGTAGGAGGAAGTATTATAACATCTAAAAATAGCACACACTCCGCCAAGTATATATTATGACACATTCTAGCCTGGCAGAGGACCATTATTAATCACAGGTTAAAGGCTAAACCGCTGAGCACTAGTTGATAGAGTGAGTAGAGGTCAGCATGACATTATGGAGTGAATTTCTCTTACCTCATCAGCACTTGGCAGCTGTACTTGAGGTGGTCCCCACTCCTTACTGATCTTCTCTCTGATCCTCTGAGGGACGATCATGCATTTGTCAACAACCAGATCAGGGTAAATCACCTTTAATTTTCCCCTAAACAGCAAAAATGCAGGTACGAATAAGTGAATCTGGCTAGTACACCATCATTATTCAATGAACAGTTTTGGTTTCCTATGACAGGTCATGAAACACTAATATAAGCTGTGAATAGCCCATGTCTGCACTGAAAGTTGAACTAGTGAGTAAGTTGTTAGATTTGTAAGGCATGCTGTGTGGGTTTTGAGTGGGACCGGCTGCTTAAGCATCCATGACTCAGCGCTCTGAGGGAGTCCTACACATCCCACACCGGCCTACAAGCCAGACTTCTGAAATCAGTTCATTTAAGGAAATATGGTTTGGAAATTAACCCTAGTCCATAACTCCTAAAGGAACGCCAAAAGACATTTGTTTCGGATTCCTACTGTAATTTTAATGAACCGATCTCAGCAGGATAAAATAACCTTTTTAAGACATTAGAAGGAATTTACTTGTGTCTTATTTTTTCATTCATTCATTTTTTACAGTATTTTAAGCAAACATTCAGGGTGTTTTTGATCATATTATCTAATTGTTTACTATATTCAGTATGCTACTTTTATATTAAAAATAATTATGTATTCCCATAGTTTACAGTGCATACAGTTTACAGTGCAAAAATAATGTTTTTCATTTTGCATCTGTTATCTATATGTAATTATATTACATATGTGCATAAAAACAATGTATAATGCTGATTCCTAGAATTATATATAGCCAGTAAATAGCATCTGTCATTACCTTAATCCATAGCAATTTACAGTATAATTAAAATAGTGACAGCCCTCTTTGAGCAAAGCGATACATGCGTACATTTACTGAGCTAAATGAGAGCATTGTTCTGACAGATTTAGCTCATTTCTAAAGACAAACGCGGCTCCAAAAGATTATGGATATAATGTATGGATGTAACTTATGGATATTCACTGAAAATAAAAATGTTACAGAGAAAAAATTCTGATACAGTAGGTACTGGAAGTGACAAACAGTAATAGTGAAGACTAAGGGAAAGACTAAGTAGCTAAGCAGACCAACGAATAATCATTTTGGCCTGGCCCAGATAATTATTGATCTATCAGTATACTGTCTAGTAACAAGTAGCCTACTCATACTATCCCACAGATTTGAACAATGAAATAGGATATTGGTCATGCTAAAATTCTCACAGGACAGAATGACAACATTATGAAGTCTTACTTGCAGAACTCAGCATCTTCTGGAGTCAGGAGCTCATCACAGGTGGATGTGGTCATGTGACATACAGAGAGGACGCACAAAACAAACGACGTGTAAAATAAATGCATGTCCAACGAGCCTTCAACAGAGAGAGAAATGTGGGTGAGAGTAAATAACTATTTTAACTCTTTGTCACATTATGCGTATGTAAAACATACTTTAAGTGCAATTTTAAGGCATTATGTTTGAAGAAATCTAGACTATATATCATATTCTGTTTGTTTGTTGACAACACTCATCATGTCTATATCATTTAGGCTACTGTACCTGAAATTCTTGACAAATCCTTGATATTAGTAGCTGACGCTGAGCTATACCTTCAAACAGTCTTTAGCTGTCGACTAAAATAGTAAGCTAATAATATTACGTTACAAAGTTAAATCGAGAAACACAGTAGAACCCGCCCCCTCTTCACTGCTATTGGTTTACAATTCTAATAGCAGACACCTTAGTGGTCTATAGATGCGTCAATCAAGTTTTGTTTGTTGTTGGTGTGGCGGTGTCAAGTTTTTTTTTTTTTTTTTTTTTGTACTGCAGGTACTAGTGCCACATGGCAACAGGTAGTAATTCCTGTAATAATATGCAGTGTCTCTTTAATGAAAAGATGCCTCTTTAATGCTACTAAAAACAAAAGCGAAATCAGGCCGTAATCGTTCACGAATCGGTCAGATAATTCATAATGAGCTGATACTTTCAGTGCATATGAGGGTGAAACTGAGAATGAAACACAAATACAAAATGCAAACCGCTAGTTTGTGTTTATTAAACACTATTTACACATTTCAAGAACACATGCTGCAGGTTTCCTGAAAATACAAACTCCCCCTCCCCAATACCAGCTCACGGAAATGATGCCTGTTTCCCATACAAATGGTCAACATCAGGCTTCTAGATACTGAGAGAACATTCAAGTTTTGCGTTCAGTCATTTGATTTCAAGGCTTTCATGGCTTCTTTGCTGCACTGGCCCTACATTATTGTAATTGTGCAGCAAAAACAACATCTCGTGGTGCAGCTGACACTCGGTTTGGTTTGTGCTTCTTTGCAGTGGTGGCACTAGGACCTAGAGCTCATTAAAATGGGCTCCTATAGGATTTAAAAGCAATTATTTCTAATTATTTAATTATATTCTTTACTTATATATTGTGTATTCTTCTGCTTTAACCCCTGATTAAGTATCTTATCTGAGAGTGAAATAAAGTAGTAGACATGCTTCAGTGGCTAAAACTGCTTGGAAGTGCATGATTACTTTGGAGGGCACTGTATGCAGTATATTGTGCTGCACAGTGCACAGCATTTTTTTTTTTTCCATTCATATAGCACACTAAAACTTTAGCCTATTTGCACACATCATGTCAAGGTAGTCAAGATTTAAAAGGTGTACAATGTGCACCTAACTGATCATTTTTCTCTTCAGAACATTTTTTTTTCATACTATTCCATATTGTCCATCTGTATCATAGTCATACAGATTACCACACTTAATCAAGGAGATTGGATTCAGCAATCTATATCATCTTAGCTATGAAAGGCAATGTATGACAACACGTTCACATAACACAGAGATAATACCGTGAGAATCACATGGTTACAATGGGCTAGAGTAGATGAATAACCATCAAACAAACAATATGACACAGATTTTACACAATATTTGTTGTATGACACATACGTATAACACATAAAGGATTCATTACATTTCAAATACAAACAGTGTATACCAGCAACGTTTCTGCTTGTGTACTTTACATTAAGGCATGGGGTATCTTCTCTGCAGCAACAGATTGGGAACACAATGTTCTGAGTAACTCGCTTCTATCTGATGTACAACCACAGGATTAGTTTGACTTATTTTGCTCACAGAGTTTCTACAATCAGTATTAGGTTAATCTTGGCTTATTAAAAACTCATAAGAAATAAAAAATCACAAATATGATCTCTTTAATAATTCATTTGTTTCTCCAAGACAGCAATAAGATTGAATGCAGACTTTTGCTCAAAGGAATAGTTCACCCAAAAATAAACATTTGCTGAACATTTACTTATCAGTTTGTTTCTTCGTCAGATTTGGAGAAATGTAGCATTACATCACCTACTCACCAGTGGATCCTCTGGAGTGAATGGGTGCCATCAGAATGAGAGTCCAAACATCTGATAAAAACATCACAATAATCCACAAGTAATCCACACCACTCCAGTCCATCAGTTTACATCTTATGAAGGAAAAAACTGCATGTTTGTAAGAAACAAATCCATCATCAAGAAGTTTAAACCATTGTTTCTAGCTAAAATATTAATTTCTCCAGTGAAAAAGTAATCTCGTCTGAATCAGGAGAGGAATATGCACAGATCAAGCACCGTTTGGAAGCCAAAACATGGGGTGGATTCTGATATGAGAGGACTTTTTCACTGGATGAAACATTATTATGGATTGTGGATTCGCATTTTAGCCAGAAACAATGGTTTAAAGTTAAAATGCCTTAATGATGGATTTGTTTCTTACAAACATGCAACTTTTCACTTCACAAGATATTAATTGATGGACTGGAGTGTTGTGGATTACTTGTGGATTATTGTGATGTTTTTATCAGCTGTTTGGGCTCTCATTCTGACGGCACCCATTCACTGCAGAGGATCCAGTGGTGAGCAAGTGATGTAATTGTAAATTTCGCCAAATCTGTTCTGATGAAGAAACAAACTCATCTGAATCTTGGATGGCTTGAGAGGGAGTAAATTTTCAGCAAATTTTAGCACATATGTTTTTTAGCACGTTAACAATTGTCTTATTTGTATCCGTTTTCATTTCTCCTAAGGAATGCTATGAGAAACGTCTGAGACAAAGCTGATACTTACAGTAAATGCAACAGAATTTCTTTAAATCTGAACTCTGGAAGAGCAATATCTGAGTAATAAATACTGGGAAGATCAAAATGTGTTGAATGTACAATCAAACTGATACCTGTTATATTTCAATACATTCATATCATCACTCCTATTTTGCCTTATATAATAGTGTAACATAACTGTAAATGTTCTACTAAATAACGGTAACTAAAAACTCAACAAAAGTAGAACATTTTTATATGTATCATATGATAACTGATGCAATTGTCTGTGAAATGTACACCAATCAAACATTTCTTGTCTTTTATAGGATGGTTGTTAGAAAAGACAATCATCCATTTCCAAATGACCTTTAAATTTCTTGTAACACTTTACTCTTTAGGATAAAACCTCATCACACTTCATCTTTATGTTAATGACAAGAGTCAGCAAATGTTCCTGAGTGCTATTACAAATGCTTAGTAAGATACTGAAAAATCTTCACTCGTCCCATTGAAAGATTAACAGTCCATCATGTATTTTCTCAATCTGTATGGTTCTAGATCTACATTCAAAGCTCAGCATATATTTATGGGTTTCTAAATGAAAACAATATTCCTCAACATTCCCTTGCTGCCAGCTACAACAGCCTTGCACATGCAGGTCAGCTCTTAATCTGATTTATTAAAGCAGAAAAACATTCTCTGATATTAATTAGTTTACAACTGGCGGAAAATGCATAGCAGATTGCTCTCCATGGGGTGATTTAATATACCTTTTTTTCAGTCTAAAGGTCAATCTGGTACTATAGAACTACTGTATTTCCTTATAATAAGCCATTCTATATTTAAGGTGCTATTCGCTTCTATAACTATCGCATGTGCTAGATCAGAAACATTCAAATCGCAAAGGGTTTATATGAACCATGCTTGTGAGGTTTCCTCTCCTGTATGGCGAGGTAATGCACCTTAAATAGTTATGTAAATTGTGAAACTGCCTTGCATTGCATTGTTAAATTTTCCATTGTTTTTCTTTATAGTGTTAGAATAGTCATATAAATACCTTTTCCTAAGTTACTACTAGTTATATTAATATTTTAAAGACCCTAAAGTGTCCCTCAGGATGGGATGCTGAAATCTAGCAGGTGTAGGAAACACTCTACAGCTACTTAAATGCAACATGCTGCGATGCATCATGGGATTGTCACAGGCCTGCCCGTGAAACTCATCCGAAAGCTATCTGGGAGCATTTAAAATTGTGTTTTGTGTGTGGTAGATTGATGTCATCCACCTTATGAAGCAGAAGTGAGCTTACTTTGGTAAAGACAGCAGCTAGTGCCCACACTTTGAATGTCAGCAGTGTTGAGGCACTCTTTATATTCCCTGTAGAGAAGCCCGGTGTGACTGTTCACCCGGGATCCTGCTTTGAAGCATCTGGTTTTAACATTACAGGTTGTTAGTTGTTGTTTTCCAGAATATTGTTATCGAGACAAAAATGCAGCTTTCTGGAGGCAATCTTGATGTAAACCTGAACTTCTTCTTGTGATAGCACAAATACGTGACATTGTGTCAGTAAATGCTGATTCTGTGTAAACCTATAATCGATTGAATGTTGAATATTCGTTTCGATTTCCATACTTGTCAGCTGATAACGTGAGGTTACAATTATTGAGAGGAAGAAATAGAGAAGACTGCTTCAGTCTAACATATAATCAAAAATATACACCACAGTGTGCAGGAAAAACAAAGAGTCTCTGTTGTGCACAAGTAACATTCAGCCTGAACACTGATGAACAGCAGGACTAGAGTGTAAAATGCTCTAATCATATGGCAGAATGGGTTCAATACAAGATAAGCTGTATCGACGGGCATAATGTTGATTAGCACGAAATTTCCGAAAGTCTTATGCTCACCAAGGCTGCATTTATTTGATCAAAACTACAGTAAAATATCTGAAATATTATTACAATTTGAAATAACTGTATTCGATGTCAATATATTTTAAAATCTAATTTATTCCTGTGATCAAAGCTGAATTTTCAGCATCATTTCTCCAGTTTTCAATGTCACATGTATCCTTCAGAAATCATCCTAATATGCCGATTTGCTGCTCGAGAAACATTTCTTATTATCAGTGTTAATAACTTTTGTGCTGCTTAATATTTTTTAAACTTTTTTTTTTTAATGAAAGAACAGCATTTATTTAAAATAGAAATCTTTTGCAAAATTATACATTTATTTACTGCCACTTTTGATCAATTTAATGCATCCTTGCTGATTAAAAATATTCATTTCTTTCAGGGGGAAAAACTTGAACCTTATTATTTTGACTTGAATTGTAAATTGTTTTGTTTCTTTGTTTTAAGCAAAAATGGCACTTACAGCATCACACTTGTAAGGAAGTAAATGTGAAGAAATGTGCAGCTTGTTATTGTAGAACTTGCATGAATAATTCATATAATTTTTTTTTTTTTTTTTGGTGGTGGTTTAACTATTTTTCTAGACGGATGAGCTTCTGGTTAAGAATTATTGACATATTTACAGTGAGTGTATGAAAAAAATTATCTCTCTTTTTTATTGCAGTGTCAGATTTACTGCAGCAACAACATCATAAACATCTGCCTCCATCCAGCCAATGCCTAGAACCAAGTCCCTGCCTTTCCTTTTTTTTCTTCTTTTTTTCGATAATCCATTTCACCCAAATGTGCATCTCAATTCAGAAGAAAAGTCGCTAGTTCACTGCAACTTTAAGTCTTGTACTTTGTCTGTACAGTGTGCATTTGTAATGTCTATTTCCTGGCCCTGTGTTTTTCCATTGTAAATGCCTTAAAGTACCAATGATTATCATTTTCTGTGGTAATCAACGTTATGCCAGATGCTGTCAATGGAGCTTAACTCACACTGAACCCGTAACATGGCTATGGACTGATGCAGTTCTGTGGAGTCACGTCCGCATGCGGCCCTCTATGAACCGTCAACCTTTAAATGTCACATTAATAATACCTTTAGTATTATTAGATGTTTAGATGTTTATTATTAGTATTAGATGTTGAACGGTGGACACCATTTGAATCTTGAAAACATCGGTCTGTTGAAGTGGTTTGATTGTAGATTATGTTTGCTGGTTGCTCTAAAACGTTCCTGTGTTCTCGTCCTTTAGAGCTGAAAAGCACTTATTAGCATTTCAAGTTATGAATATGTGTAGTCCTGCCATGTGTTTTTCTATACAGGTGAAGATATGGTTATGTTTGGGGAACCGATGCTGAGCGAAGATTGTCTTTAAACAGCAAACCGGGCAGCGCTCTACCACCGCAGGATATGATGTCACAGGAGGACGTCAAAGCTGATTTGATCTGATGAAAAATCCAACCAGTAAGGAAGAAAGACTCAACAATGTGCTTTTAGTCAAAGCCTTGTGTTGCTTTGACTTGGGTTCTCCATCCTGTTTCATTTTTGCTTGTTCTTCAGCAGCTAAAAGCAGGGCTTGGGCATTTTGCTCAACAGAAAATGTGAATGGATAATCGTATAGAGTTGAAAAAGGCTATCATTCCTTGTTGTGTGTTTATATCCCACATTTAGGGCTGTTAGGTGGGTTATGCACCCTGAGAGCCGATCAGATGACTGCAGAGGAACCAGGAGAAGACGGAGAATTGGAGGACGGTGAAGACGGTAGATTCCAGAAGAGCCACTTGCGTTTACACTGACGCTTTTGGTACAGGTAATCTTCCTTCTCACGCTCCTTGCGCGCCCGCTGATAGTGATCTTCTTCCTTTAGATACCACACCGGAGGCCAGCGATGTTTCTCAAAGTGCTCCAGGTTTTCTGCAAGACAGAATGAGACCGTGATACCAGCTTAAAGGTGCACTATGTAAGATCGACAGCTAGCGGTTGAAATGGGTACTGCAGTCCAAAGAGAGAGACGTTTCTCCAGCTTCCGCCTACTCAGATTCGACGCTCATGCGGGTTTGCCAGATTGAAAACATGTGACGAGCCTTGCACTGTAATTTGATGAGTTGATTTACTGTGTTTTAATGTTCCTCTGCTCATAGGGCATTGTGCAGTGTGTAATTTTGCCAGCTAGCGGTTGAAATGGGTACTGCAGTCCAAAGAGAGCGCCGTTTCTCCAGCTTCTGCCTTTCTTACTGCAATTCCGACCCGGAGTCTGCCCGAAACGCACATTTTAGAATTACTGGCTATAGCATTATTTTTCAGAGAAACAGCTATGTAAACATAACATGTTTCCTAAATATCTACAAACATATTACGTTATTTTTTGGCTTAAGAAGAGTCATAAACGTACATAGTGCACCTTTAATGCAGAACTAATTTCAGTACTGAGATAACTGTTTGGTTTGGGGTGCCTGTCACACTGGGAAAGAAAAAAAAATCTCAGTATTCAGTACATTCAGAATATTTTTTGCTCTGCTTTCTAGGAAAAATAGCCAAACATCCCTAGAACAAAATAAATGTATTATAAATGAATCAATCAGTATGCTTTGTTTAATAAAAATACAATAAAAACACTGTGAAATATTATTACAATTTAAAATGACTCTTTTCTATTTGAGTATACTGTATTTTAACTTAAAATTGAATCCTATGATGGTAAAGCTGAATTTTCAGCAGCCTTTTTTATTGTTTATTCAATTTCAATCCTTGCTGAATAAAAATATTATTTTTTAAAAAGAAATCTTACTGACCCAGAACTTTTGAATGGTTGTGTATACAGGATAAATTAAATTATTAAATACAGAAATTGTGTTCAATATTAAGAATATATTCAGAGATTATATCTTGAATTAAATGAAGAGATAACAAAAATCCATTATTTATTCATTATCATGTTGCTCCAAGTCCATTTACGTAGTTTTAATATTAAAGAACATATATACAGTATAATATTTACATTTAATAATTTCGCAGACAACATCAAATAATGACAATGTAAGCAATCAAACCAACAAAAATATATAAGTGCTTTGACAAATCCCAGTTAGTCTAACGCAGTACAAAGTTTTTTTGTTTTTTTTTAGTAGAGATATATATCCAATAGATAGAGCTATATTTAGAAGATCAAGTTATTATTATTTTTTATAATAATTGAAAAAAAACAAGTAGATAGAAAAAGAATAGAGAACGCTAGTGTTAGAGGGTCAAGTTTTTTTTTAATGATAAATCAAAATAAAACAAGTAGATAGAATAGATTAATAATACAATAAACATGATGATTTTTTTAGCAGTTTCAAGGACTAATGCAACTTATTTAGATTAAGAATTTGTTTCAATTTGTTTCAAAAGTCTGTAGCAGAAAAAGTTGGCTAATGAAAACATCTGAACAAATGAGCATGACTGGGGTCTCAGTTTTGTAGACTGTCATGTTTCAATATTAATTTTGAAGTTAAAATAAATATTGAAAAATTGGCAATTATACTGATCCAGGGGGCTGTTGAATTACCTGTAGATTTGGCCTTCATTTCTCGAGGGAATTTGCGACAGACTCTGTTGTAGTTGGTGCAGATGTGATGGAGGCACCAGTCAGTCAGCTGATGAGCACAGTGGAACTAATGGAAAGAATCACACAGATGAAAACACTATGGAGAAAATCAGACATTTTGAGATGCTTCCCCTCCTAGACCCCTAAACAACTACTGTAGTCTATTTGGTTCCTAGTCACTCCTAAAACAGAGACTCTTTATTCATATCACTTCAGACGTGTACACACTAAATGTAGTTGTCAATTCACCTTTTAGTTCTTAATCCTGTTCTGTGCACACACATTGCAGTAATTTACTGAGTGACAACCGCATTCTACAGCTGAATATTCCTGAAAAATGTAGGTAGTAACAAGTGTATTTACAGAAATTCTAAACAGTGTTTACAACTGAATAACTAGTTGTTAATGACGTATTTAAACGTGTATCAGAGTTGTCTTTCTTCTGTATGTACAGTGTAAGAAAACACAGGCAAAAAGTACAAGTTTGAGTAATTTGTGTTGCCAGATCTTGCAAGAAAATACAGCAAACAAGAACAATCCCAAAGCTAGATAAATCAAAAAGCTTTATATGTTAAAAACAGACAGACAGATAGACACACTGATCTGACAAAACTCTGTTGCCATTTATCTGCGTCTGTCAGTGCACTCTGAATTGGCCTGAAGTTAAAAGTCAATTTAATATCTACAAAAATATATTTTATATACACTATATTGCATTTAAGGTGATGTTTATCTACTACCACAGGGTAATGTGAAGGTTTGCATCATGGTTTACAAACATTCATCCTTGGAGTGCAAAGGGGATAGGATTTTATTTGACAGGGTAAATTTTCATTCTGTCTGTCAATGGTTTGCTTACCTGGGCCATGTCCAGATAGAGCAGAACATCTCCATCTATATCAGCTCCCATCATGGCAGCTTCTGTCAGTACCTTCACAGTGTACAGCTCTAGGACAGACACACAACACTCATAAAAACAACAGAATATGTCACCATTATTTTTTGGTTTGTATTCTTTGTTAATAAATGACTTAAAACAGCACTTTGCAATAAGGTTCCATTTGTTAACATTAGATGAAGACCCCATGTGGTGAAAATCAAGTGTTTAGCTTTATTTTCATGTCTGTCTGGTGTTTTAATGTTTAAAGACAAACCATGTGCAAATTCATCAGTCAACACCATGGCTGAACATTTTCTCTTTGCAGTAAACCAAAAAAAAAAATCCTAAAAATGCAGTTTGAAACCTGGAAGACTAATTTGACACTGGTTTCTTCAAGATTTTTCTATGGGGTGTTATAATTTTCCAATTATGTGTAAAACCTGTGGTAAACATAACTTGACAATACTTTGCCGTTTTGTTCTACAACATAAATAACAGACACTGATCTTCCAAACTGTCTTGTAAGGTTACTTATTAGAAACACACAATACTTATTACAACCCGAATTCCGGAAATGTTGGGACATTTTTAAAATTTGAATAAAATTAAAACTAAAAGAATTTCAAATCACATGAGTCAATATTTTATTCAAAATAGAACATAGATAACATAACGAATGTTTAAACTGAGAAATTTTACAATTTTATGCACAAAATGAGCTCATTTCAAATTTGATGCCTGCTACAGGTCTCAAAATAGTTGGGACGGGGGCATGTTTACCATGGTGTAGCATCTCCTCTTCTTTTCAAAACAGTTTGAAGGCGTCTGGGCATCAAGGTTATGAGTTTCTGGAGTTTTGGTGTTGGAATTTGGTCCCATTCTTGTCTGATATATGTTTTCAGCTGCTGAAGAGTTTGTGGTAGTCTTTGACATATTTTTCGTTTAATGATGCGCCAAATGTTCTTTATAGGTGAAAGATCTGGACTGCAGGCAGACCAATTCAGCACCCGGACTCTTCTACTATGAAGCCATGATGTTGTAATAGCTGCAGTATGTGGTTTTGCATTGTCCTGCTGAAATACACAAGGCCTTCCCTGAAATAGACGTCGTCTGGAGGGAAGCATATGTTGCTCTAAAACCTTTATATACCTTTCAGCATTCATAATGCCTTCCAAACCATGCAAGCTGCCCATACCGTATGCACTTATGCACCCTCATACCATCAGAGATGCTGGCTTTTGAACTGAACGCTGATGACAGGCTGGAAGGTCTCCATCCTCTTTATCTTGGAGGACACGGCGTCCTTGATTTCCAACAAGAATGTCAAATTTGGACTTGTCTAACCATAGAACACATTTCCACTTTTGAAACTTTCCATTTTAAATGAGCCTTGGCCCACAGGGCACAACCGCGCTTCTGGACCATGTTCACATATGGCTTCCTTTTTGCATGATATAGCTTTAGTTGGCATCTGCAGATGGCACGGCAGATTGTGTTTACCGACAGTGGTTTCTGGAAGTATTCCTGGGCCCATTTAGTAATGTCAATGACGAATCAGTGCCATGAGTGATGGTACTGCCTGAGGGCCCGAAGACCACGGGCATCCAACAAAGTTCTTCGGCCTTGTCCCTTACGCACATAGATTTATCCAGTTTCTCTAAATCTTTTGATGATGTTATGTGCTGTAGATTATGATATTTGCAAAGCCTTTGCAATTTGACGTTGAGGAACATTGTTTTTAAAGTTTTCCACAATCTTTTTCCACACTCTTTCACAGATCGGAGAGCCTCTGCTCATCTTTACTTCTGAGAGACTCTGCCTCTAAGACATCCCTTTTATAGCTAATCATGTTACAGACCTGATGTCAATTAACTTAATTAGTTGCTAGATGTTCTCCCAACTGAATCTTTTTCAAAATTCCTATTGCTTTTCAGCCCTTTGTAGCCCCTTTCCTGTACAACTTTTTGAGACCTGTAGCAGGCATCAAATTTTAAATGAGCTCATTTAGTGGATAAAAGTGTAAAATTTCTCCATTTAAACATTTATGTTCTCTATGTTCTATTGTAAATAAAATATTGGCTCATGCGATTTGAAAGTCTTTTAGTTTTCATTTTATTCAAATGTAAAAAAAAAACGTCAAAATTCATGTTTTTGGTATTGGTATATGCAGATTACGTTATAATGTGTAGTGTTTAGCTTTTACTTTTACTTGTGATTGATTGGAAGTGGGGATTAATTTGTATATTCAAGCCATTTAAGGCATAAACAAATTATTTTCACAGGAAAAAAAAAATTAAACACTGTATGTTATACAGAATATCACATAAGAGTTTAAGGGATTAAATTAGTGCCTGCAGCTCTGCATTATTAAATAACATTAACAAATATTAATAAATACGGTAACAAATGAATTGCTCATTGTTAGTTAAATTTTGCTTACTGCATAACTACTGTTAATTAATGTGACCTTATTACAAAATGTTACCATCAACTCTTATATATCATATTATTTATTCATTAAAATGTTTATATTCTTTAATTTTGCAGGCACTTTTATCCAAAGCGACTTGCACTGATTGCATTCCAAATATGTATTTTTTTAAGTTTATGAATTTCCTGGGATCTGAACCTAAGACTTTGCTGTTGTTAGTGTCACGCTGTGCTGTTTGAGCAACAAAGGAAGATTATCATATTAAGCAGTTTGTTCAATAAAGTCAACCCTTGAACATATTTTTCATAGTGATCTCTTGATCTTCAGCAGAGGAGTGAATCATGCTGTCTCTGGATGCCAGTGTTGCCATGTCCACTTATTATAAGCGGCTTTGACCGAGATCTGTTAAAATGCATGAACTTAATAAAATGTGTACTTTGAATGCAATGTATGGCAAATGTAGGCTAGATGCATATATGTTATAGATAGGCCATAAAGAGAAGTCAGTCCATGCCCGAATTAGCTTCACATCATGTCGAAAAACATCCCTTAAGCATGGTAAAAATCACTGTAATTTGCCGTCTGAAGTGACTTGCTTTGTATTTCAGAACAAAAGGACACAGTGTCACTGTCTCACTCCTCAACACTAGTTAAAGGTCTAAATTTACCCAGGATTTGGTTGCCTGCAGAGATCAGACTGTTATGTGCATTATCATCTCAGCAAAATCAGTGTGTGAAGGTTTGTTTGTGTACCTGTCAGCGCAACAAGGTGAGGCAGACAGAGACGGTTTGCAAGAACAATGAGATCCATGGCATCCAGATCTGGGCGAGAGCAGAAGCAGCCACTATAGAGATACTCCAGCACAGCACGCATGCAGCTCCGTGTAGTGTTTGGAAACAGCACCTGACAAAACAAAGCAACAATCTCAAAGTGACTTTTTTCAGGGGAATAAAAACTCAGTGTTAAAGTAACATGCAAGAACAGTATAATTAGAGTATGCTGTCTTCATTAGTAAAATCCAACTTTAAGCTTATGTTAACATTCTGACATACAATGGGGTCCAGTAGCATTGCATAAGCATTCCATGTTTTCAGTGTTTAAGTATTTGTTTTGTCCTACTTACTTGACAGCAAAAATCAAACAGCATGAAATCCACAGGTTAAATATAAAACATAATGTTTACATTTTTCAGCATGATCTAAAGAGCATCTTGAGCTTCGGTGAAAGCAAGAACATCTGACCACCACATGATCAATGTCACAAAACTACTTATTTGATTAGTGCCATAGAAATCTGAAATATACAGTATTTATTTTACTTTATTATTTTCCTTTGTTTGTTTGTTTTTTTAAATCCTAAAAGTTACCGTTTATTTACAGGTTCATATCTCAATTTTTAAATCTGAAATTTTCAATGTGGTCTCACATATTTGGGCCCCTCTATATATGATGGGAATACTAATTTGTATTGATTTTTCACACTTGGTAAGCTTATTTATTATTTCAGATTACTAGATATAGCATTAGTAATTAAGGGTTGAAACTAGATCAACCTAGATGTTAAGAGGAATTTTCTATTTGTCTCTCAAAAATTGTTACTTCATTCTAAGAATAAAAGTCAGTATAATTTATATAATATAACAGTATAATTTCAGTATCATTGAAATACTATTATAGTTTTTAATAAAAAAAATTAATTAGTCTTATTTTTCTATTTTCTATTTTTTGTTTAATTTTGGTTAGTTTTCATTAATATTATTGTGTGTTTTTGTTATTTGTGTTTATTTATTTTTTAGTTTTTATTCAGTTTTATTTCAGTTATTTTAGTATCACGCTAAACTAAATGAAAATGAGAAATGTTACCTTGGCATCAAGCTCAAATAAAATAAGTTTAAGGGTTTATTTAATTTAATTTTATTTTATTTTCAGGTTTCTTATTGCTTTAGTTTTAGTTAATTATTATAACCCTGGTTCAACATCATCACTTGTCACAAATCATCTCTATACTTGCTCCAGATATTACAAAATTAAATCACCTGCATAGTTATTTACCTCCTTCTATTCTTTCCAATTTGAGTACATAAAAATTACAGATGTTCATCAGGTTCCTATCAAAAATTATATTAGGTCATGTTAGACAAACTATGAAATTATACACAGTGTGACCATTAAAATACACACCACAAATATCTTTAAAAGCTCAGTGTTCCCAGTGGTACTGGTTTAGACATAATGTGAGTGCAATGTACCTCTTTTGTACAGCTCTCCACAAATGGTCCACCAAACATGGCTGCCATCCAATCACAGCTTGAGATGAGCAGTGGTTTATGGGCCATGATGGTGCCATCATCCAACCTGAACACCACATCTGCAGCAAAGAACAGACAAACTTCTGTAGCTTTTCAAATCACTATTATAATAATATATCATATCATATAAACATCCTCAGTTCTCTGGTAAATCAACATACATAGCGATTCCGATGCTGAAATGAAGTGAACACTTCTAATATTTACTGAATTTCACTAAAATCCACCCTTGTTAGATCTGAAACTGACACAAGGGGAACTGCCACTTGTTATGTGGACATGCTTCAGTCTCAAATTCAGCCAATATTGGACAATATCATCTTGACAACTTAAAAGGCACTTTGTGACAGTGGCTCGACATTACATTCCACTAAAGCACAATCATAGTGCTAGAGTGAAGGATAAATAAATAGAAATGCTCAGTGTTTATATTTGGATAGGAAAAAGCTCGGTCAGCATTACAAGACAGCTTGATGTCCTCCAAACCCTGAGAGTGCTGAAAAACACGATACATCCGCACCGGTTCTCTCTACCAGAAGAGCACTTATTGTGAAACCGAAATCCAGCTGACAAAATATGGGGGCTTGTTTTTCTCTCTGGGGGTGAATAATTGAGCTGAAGTAGAGGGGAAAATAGCTTGAAGGGACATTCTGCTTGAGCTCATCTCACATTTGAGAAAAATTTGCTTTGGTTATAAACAATACTGGGCGACCTTCCGCTAGGATGTGCACTGTACACCCAACGTGTGCAGATATCAAAAACGCAGAAGTTTGCTTTTTGATATACAGCTGACAGTATTATTCTACACAACACAGAAAGGTGGGGGTGATAAATAGGGACATTTACAGGAAAAATGAGTCCCATCGGTTGTCTGAATGCTATGTGCAGTTAGTGTAACTGACAGATATGCAACAAATAATTAAGGTAAGTTCTATTTGTACCGTTCCAGTCGGTATTCAAACCAACATCTCAAGAACGGGAGGCGGGTGAGCTAACAAGCATGTTAAAGACTTAAGCTCCTAGCATCAGTCGCTAGTACATCTCTTAAGGCCAGGGGAGTGAGGCTTATTCACACAGATCTTACTAGCTGGCCTCCATTACATTTCCCCCGCTAAACCTCATTCCCATCTGGGTCACCGCACCAATGTAACCCATCCCATTCTACTCAAACCACTCCAAGTGGGATTTAAACAGGCGTCTCCTGCATGGGAGGCAGCGCAGTAACAAGGACATTAAAACTGTTCTCCGTTATAGTAAAAATGCTAACATAATGCACAATGCTTATCACAGTTTTCAAAAACAAACAGAGACGTACATATTTTTAAGACTGGGTGATATATGTTCATTATACATTTGTGATCATTTTGCTGCATCATGAATATTGCGAAATTTTAAAGTGCCCCTATTATGTCATTTTGAATACTGCCTTTCATGCATTGTGTAATGTGACTGTACAGGAATGTAAACAATCTGCAGAAGTTGAAAAGCCGAAAGTGCACGATAAATAAAACTTTCTCCCAAAAGAATGAATCGACTCTGAACAGCCTAAACGAGTCATCAGTAATTCGAATCCCACTTCCGTGATGACTACACGTCATGGGGTAACACAATTGACCTATCGGTAAGCCCCTCCCCTCAAACGCAGATGAGCCAATGGCAGTTGAGTATAAGTTGCATGGGGAGCAGAACTTGGACATCTTTAGGTTTCAGCGCCATAGAGAAACATTGGAAAATTCGAAGTTCGCAACGTTTATGGGGGTTTATGCTTCAAAAATGGAAAAACGATGTGCCTGGGGTACTTGTAACACTGATTCCAGGTATCCTGAGAGGATGGGCAATGGAATTTATTTTATTCTATTTCCTAAACCCAAACAAAACAGAGCAAAATGTCCCTAAGCATTCACCCCCAATCCCAATGAAGACAAAAATGTTCAGTTTCTTGTTGTCATACTCTCATTAAGTTACAATTTTCATCTGCTCAAGCAGAACGTTAATGTCATCTTGTGCTTTAGCAAGGTATCTCTGGCTAAAACTAGCTAACGTTAAAGTTAGTGAGTCCATGCTAATGTGCAAACCTAAATAGCGGACTGTTCTCGCGTCTTGTACAGTGTAGGGCAAAAACACATAAACGGAGGTCTACATTTCTCTCTCTTCATATTATACTGGTTAAATGTAAATTAATTTAATTGTACGCTGCTATACATGAACAGTGTTGATCCGGGATGTTGTCATCCGCGATCGTGACGAACGTAACATGAGACTTCTCCCGCTTGCATTGTGATCTGTAAACTCTCACTTCCAATTTAATACCCACAATATTTATTTTAAAATATTTTATATATCCCTCCATGGCATATTTAAGTCCCACTTGAATGGTGGTCTTTCTGTGTCCAAAATTTATCAAAAAAGATATAGGGACAAGGTTTTCACACTGACAGCTGTCATTGTAAGACAGTTAGCAAGAGTAAGAGTTCGCAACAGTAACTAAGGGGGGCCGGGTTTACCGATAGGTCAATTGCATTGTTCTACTTTGACCCACGCTCAAACACAGTAGCTTGTTCGTGTGTTTAACATCATGTCAAGAAGATGCTGTATCCTTGCTGTAAAAGTAAATTCATTTTATTTTCACTTCCGAAAGATGAGGGAATAAAGAATCAGTGGTTAAAATGATTTTTTTTCCCCCACTGTACTACAGCAGTACAATCCTAATGTTTATTTGTGTTCCCGTCATTTTACTGACCACTGCTTCTCTAATCTCTGGGAGTTCAACACAGGATTCATAAAATGTTTGCTTTTGAAAGATGGCTCAGTACCCAGTTTATTTGGACTAGCTGGCTCCAATAAATCTCAAACTGTAAGTATGATGAATAATACACTGAACAAAATTATAAACGCAACACTTTTGTTTTTGCCCCCATTTTTTATGAGCTTAACTCAAAGATCTAAGACTTTTTCTGTGTACACAAAAGGCCTATTTCTCTCAAATATTGTTCACAAATTTGTCTAAATCTGTGTTAGTGAGCACTTCTCCTTTGCCGAGATAATCCATCCA